>JAGMVL010002010.1:0-74004 GCA_019202695.1 Populus x sibirica
CCCTGCCCTTCACTTCCCACCTCCCTTCCACTGAGGCGTCCTCCTTGCGCGGGACGGGGCGGAGGAGTGAAAGACTGGGGCGAGGACGCCGCGATCTAAAGATCGGCGGTGCGTAGTGATTCCATGGCTACTTAAGGGAAACGCACTTTCCGGATGCCTCTGTAAATACGGGGGCGATCCGACGGTCGGATCGCGAGGTTATGGCCCTTTCGGCCAGCTATTCTTGACCGGTGCGGGCCGGCCCGCCTTGGGGTTCAGTGCTTCCCCGTCAGCGGTGCCCGAGCCCGCCGCTGTGCGTCGCTGACATGACCATTCCTTGAGCTCATCGGCGCGATCTTAGGAATTGCTCGTGCATAGGGCTTATGTGTGCGATCATACCGGCACAATGCACCGGATCCCATGTGAACTCCGAGGTAGCATGTAGGCGGAGTAGTACTCGGATGGGTGACCTCCTGGGATGTCCTCGTGTTGCACCCCCCTTTTACCACTTCATCGACACGCTCTTCTCTCTTGTTTTGGCCTCCTTCTCCCTACCCTTCACTTCCTCACCTTTCCCTTCCCCAGGGCGTCCTCCTTGCGCGGGACGGGCGGAGGAGTGAAAGGCCGGCGGGGCGCCCCGATCTAAAGATCCGGTGGTTGCGTAGCGGTTCCATTGCTACTTTAAGGAAGCGGACTCAGGATGCCTATCTAAAAATGGCGGCCCCGATCAAGCGTCGGATCGCGGGTTATGGCCCTTTGGAGGAGCTGTTCTTACCCGGCGCGAACCGGCCCGCTCAGAGGGTTCCGGTAGCTTCCCAGGCCCAGGTTATGGACCGGCCGCTCTTGCGCCCATCATCGCTCCGCGACCCTTCCCGCGCAGAGCCTCCTGTAGCGATCATAGGGATTGCTCGTGCATGGGCTTCTCGAGTGGGATGATACCCGGCACTAAAGATGCCCGGATCCCATCGAACTCCGCTGATACACGTGCTTTGGCGGAGTAGTACTAGGATGGGTGACCTCTTGGGATGTCCTCGTGTTGCACCCCTCCTTTTTGCCAGTTCATCGACAAGCTCTTTCTTTCTTGTTTTGGTCTCCTTCTCCCCTACCCTTCACTTCCCTCACCCTTTCCCTTCCCACACGGGCGTCCTCCTGCGCGGGTCGAGGTATGAGGAGTGGAGCCCGGGTGGAGGACGCCGCGATCTAAAGATGGGCGGTGCGCAGCGATTCCTTGGCCTCTTTAGGGAAACGGCTGGGGATGCTCCCGTAAAGACTGCGGCGCGATCCGATCGGGATCCGGATCGAGGGGTTATTTCCCTTTCGAGCCGTCGTCTTGTTCTTGCCGCTCAACCGGCCCGCTCCGTTGTTCCGATCGCGCTTCCCCGTCCCGGGTGCCCTGCTCCGCCTTAAGGCTTCGCCAGCTCGCTCTGTGATCCCTTCTCATTGGCGCTCAGGGCCGACGCGATCACATAGGAATTGCTCGTGCATGGGCTTACGGGTGCGATCATGCCAGCACTAATGCACAAGATCCTGTCGAGAACTCCCGCGGTTAAACGTGGCAGGGCGAGTAGTACTAGGATGGGTGACCTCTACAAGGAAGTCCTCGTGTTGCACCCCTCCTTTTTGTCAAGTTCCCAGGCACGCTTTTTCTTTCTTCTTTTGGTCTCCTTCTCCCTACCCTTCACTTCCTCACCTTTCCCTTCCCACACGGCGTCCTCACCGGCGCAGGACGGGAGCGGAAGGGTGAAAGGCGAGCGGGGACGCCCACCCGATCTAAAAGATCCGTGGTCACAACGTAACGATTCCATGGCTACTTTAAGGGAAGCGGGAACTCGGATGCTGCCTGTAAAAATCTGGGCGCGTCAGGACGGTCGGATCATGAGGTTATAACCCTTCCCGGGCAGTTTGTTCTTGCCCCGCGCGAACCGGCCCGCTCCGGGGTTCGGGTCGCGCTTCCCGACCCCGCCGAGGGAAAGGTGCCCCGGGAAGCGCATTTGCGCTGCCGTCGGCGCGCGACCCTTCTGGCGGGCGCCTTCGGCGCGATCATAGGAATTGCTCGTGTATGGGCTCACCGGTAGCGATCATACCAAGAGTAATGCACGGATCCCATCGAACTCCGAATTAAACGTGCTTGGGCGAGAGTAGTACTAGGATGGGTGACCTCCTGGGAAGTCCTCGTGTTGCACCCCCCTTTTGCCGTTCATCGACACGCTCTTTCTTCTTGTTTTGGCCTCCTTCTCCCCTACCCTTCACTTCCTCACCTTTCCCTTCCCACCGGCGTCCTCCTTGCGTGGGCCGATGAGGAGGGAAAGGCCGGGGCGGGGGACGCCGCGATCCTAAAGATCCCGTGTGTGCTCGTAGCGGTATTCCATGAGCTACTTTAAGGGAAACGGGCTCCGGATGGTCTGCCCAAATCCGGGCGCGATCCGACGGTCCGATCGCGGGTTATGGCCCCCTTTCGAGCCGCTGTTCTTGCCCGGGCGAACCGCCCCTCTTAGGGAGTTCGGTCGCTTCCCGACCCGGGTGCCCGGCCGCCACTGCACAGCGCCGCTCTCGCGGGCGCCTTCGACGCGATCATAGGAATTGCTCGTGCATGGGCTCACGGTGCGATCATACCAAGCACTAATGCACCGGATCCCATCGGAACTCCGCAGCTTAAACGTGTTTGGGCGAGAGTAGTACTAGGATGGGTGACCTCCTGGGAAGTCCTCGTGTTGCACCCCCCCTTTTGCCGCTTCATCGACACGCTCTTTCTTTCTTGTTTTGGCCTCCTTCTCCCCTACCCTTCACTTCCTCACCTTTCCTTCCCCAGGCGTCCTCCTTGCGCGGGCCAGGCGGAGGAGTGAAAGGCCCGGGCGAGGACGCCGCGATCTAAAGATCCGGGCGGTCTGCGTAGCGATTCCATGGCTACTTTAAGGGGAACGCGCTCCCGGATGCTCCCGTAAAAACGGGCGCGATCCGACGGTCGGATCGCGGGTTATGGCCCTTTCGAGCCGCTGTTTTGCCGTGCGAACCGGCCCGCTTCTGGTTCCGGCCAAGCGCTTCCCCGATCCGGGTGGTGCCCGTTGGCATTCGCTCCGCCGCCGTCCTCCGCGACCTTTCTCGGGCGGCGCTTTCGACGCGATCATAGGAATTGTCTTCGTGAATGGGCTCACGGTGCGATCATAGGAATTGCTCGTGCATGGGCTCACGGTGCGATCATACCAAGCACTAATGCACCAGGATCCTATCGAACTCCGCAGCTAAACGTGCTTGGGCGAGAGTAGTACTAGGATGGGTGACCTCCCGGGAAGTCCTCGTGTTGCACCCCTTTTGCCACTGATCGACACGCTCTTTCTTTCTTGTTTTGGCCTCCTTCTCCCCTACCCTTCACTTCCTCACCTTCCCTTCCCACAGGCGTCCTCCGCGCGCGGCAGGCGGAGGAGTGAAAGGCCCGGCGAGGACGCCGCGATCTAAAGATCCGGCGGTCCGCGTAGCGATTCCATGCTACTTTAAGGGAAACGGGCCCGGATGCTCCCCGTAATAACTGGGCGCGATCCGACGGTCGGATCGCGGGTTATGGCCCTTTCGAGCCGCTTCTTGCCGGCGCGAACCGCCCGCTCGGGTTCCGGCGCGCTTCCCGACCGGGGTGCTTGGCGGCCCTGAGGCGCTTGCGCGCGCTCCGCGATCTTTCTCGCGGCGCTTCGACGCGATCATAGGAATTGCTCGTGCATGGGCTCACGGTGCGATCATACCAAAGACTAATGCACCGGATCCCATCGTAACTCCGCTTAAACGTGTTTGGGCGAGAGTAGTACTAGGATGGGTGACTCTGAAGTCCTCGTGTTGCACCCCCTCTTTTGCCGTTCATCGACACGCTCTTTCTTTCTTGCTTTGGCCTCCTTCTCCCCTACCCTTCACTTCCTCACCTTTCCTTCCCAGGCGTCCCCTTACGCGGGCCGGGGCGAGAGGAGTGAAAGGCCGGGCGAGGACGCCGCGATCTAAGGATCCTTTGGGGTCATGAGAAGCGAAATTCCTTGGCTACTTTAAGGGAAAGCACTCAGTATCGCTCTGGCAAAACCCGGGAGTTTGATCTCGTACGGCAGTGATCGCGGTTATGGACCTTTCGAGCCCTTGTTTGCCCGGGCGCGAACCGCCCAGCTCCGGGTGTTCGGTCACGTTTCCCGATCCGCGGTGCCAAGACCGCCGTCACCCTGTGTTGTCGCTCGCGACCCTTCTCGCCCCGGCGCCTTGACGCGATCATAGGAATTGCCTCGTGCATGGGCTTACGGATAGGATCATAGCCAAAGACTAATGCACCAGATCCCTATCGAACTCCGTAGCTTAAACGTGCTTAAGTAGAGTAGTACTAGGATGGGTGACCTCCTGGGATGTCCTCGTGTTGCACCCCTCCTTTTTGCAGTTCACCCATTCGCTTTTTCTTTCTTCTTTGGTCTCCTTCTCCCTACCCTTCACTTCCCTCCCCTTTCCCTTCCCACCACGGCGTCCTCCCGCGCGGCCGGTGGCGCAGGAGTGAAAGGCCCGGGCTAGGACGCCGCGATCCAAAGATCAAGCGGTCCGCGAGAGCGATTCCATGGCTACTTTAAGGGAGGCGGTCCCTGATGCTCACAATAAAAAGCGGGCGCGATCCGACGCTCGGATCACGGGTTATGGCCCTTCTCGAGCAATTGTTCTTGCCCGGGCGAACCGCCCCTCTCAGAGTTCGTCTTTTTTAACTTCCAGACTGGGTGTCCAGACAGCGCTCCACTGCCGTCGGCTCAGCGACCCTTCTCGGACACCTTTGGCCTTGATCATAGGAATTGCTTCGTGCATGAACTCACGGGTAAAAGGGATCTACCACGCATTAATGCACCTGATCCAATCAAGGAACTCCCGCAGTTAAATGTGCTTAGGCAGAGTAGTACTAGGATGTGGTGACCTCACAGGATGTCACCTGTTGCCAGCCTCCTTTTTGGCCGGTTCATCGACACGCTCTTTTCAGACCTTTCTTGTTTTGGTCTCCTTCTCCCCTACCCTTCACTTCCTCACCTTTCCCTTCCCATTAGGCCTCCTTGCGGGTTTCAAGGCGGAGGAGGAGAAGGCCCGGTGGCGAGGACGCCCAGCGATCTAAAGGTCCGGCGGTGACGCGCTTTAAGCTCATTCCATTGCTACTTTAAGGGAAACGGGCTCCGGATGCTCTGTCAAAATGCGGGCGCGATCCGAGGGTCGGATCGGGGGTTATGGCCCTTCCGGCCGGCTGTTCTTGCCCGTGGCGAACCGGCCCGCCTTTCCGGGAGTTCACGGTCGCTTCCCAGGCAGGGGCCGGACCGCAGCCTTTCTGTGAGCTCTTGACCATACAATGAAAGGCGCCTTAAGAAACGTACCACAAAGATCCTCCGGAATTGCTCGTGCATGAGCTTACGGGAATGCGATCATATCCCTGACACTAATGCCGGATCCCATCGGAACTCCGTAGTTAAACGTGCTTGGCGAGAGTAGTAATCGGATGCTGGGTGACCTCTGGGGAAGTCCTCGTCTTTTTACCCTTTTGCCGTTCATCGGCCACGCTCTTTCTTTCTTGTTTTGGTCTCCTTCTCCCCTACCCTTCTTCCTCCACCTTTCCCTTCCACACGGCGTCCTCCTTCGCGGGACGGGCGGAGGGTGGAAGGCCGGGTGAGAGGACGCGCGATCTAAAGATCGGCGGTACGCGTAAGCGATTCCATAACCACTTTAAGGGAAACGGGCTCCCGGTTCTCTGTAAGAAATGCAGGCGCCGTAGGCGGAATCGGATCGCAGGTTATAATGCCTCGAGCCTGGCCCACTCTTGCCGGCGCCCCGACGAAGCGCATCGGGGTTCGAGTCGCTTCCCCGGCCAGAGGTGCCACCGGGACGCCCGCTGCGCCTGCCCAGCCGCTCGCGACCCTTCTCGCAGGCGCCTTGGCCCGCGATCATGCCAGGGAATTGCTCGTGCGTGGGCTCACGGGTGCGTTCATACAGCCACTAATGCAAAGATCCCATCGGAACTCCTTGGTTAAACGTGCTTGGGCAAGAGTAGTACTAGGATGGGTGACCTCTGAGAAGTCCTCGTGTTTGCACCCCCTTTTGACGAGTTCATCGACTTACGCTCTTTCTTTTTTGTTTTGGCCTCCTTCTCCCCTGCCCTTCACTTCCTCACCTTTCCCGCTTCCCACGGGGCGTCCTCCTTGCGCGGGCCGGGCGGAGGAGTGGAAGGCCGGCGGGACGCGCGATCCTAAAAATCCCGGCGGTGTGCGGTCCACCCCCATTGCACTGCTAAGGAAACGGAGCTCAGGATATGTAAAAATGCAGGCGCGATCCAGCAGTGGATGCGGGTTGTAACCCTTTCGGAACGTTAACTGTAGAGGCGCGAACCGGCCCGCTCAGGGGCCCCCGTGCGCTTCCAGAGCCGGGGGTGCCGGCCTTATTGCGCCCGCCGGCCCGCTCACCCGACCCTTGTCGCGAGCGCCTTGGCAACGATCATAGGAATTGCTCGTGCATGGGCTCACGGGTGCGATCATAGGAATTGCTCGTGCATGGGCCCCGGGTGCGATCATACCGGCACTAATGCCGGATCCCCATCGAACTCCATGAGTTAAACGTGCTTGGGCGAGTAGTACTAGGATGGGTGATATCTGGAGAAGTCCTGGTGTTGCACCCCCCTTTTTGCCGGTTCATCGACACGCTCTTTCTTTCTTGTTTTGGCCTCCTTCCTCCCCCTACCCTTCACTTCCTCACCTTTCCCTTGCCACGGGCGTCCTCGTTGCGCGGGCCGGGAGTAGGAGGAGTGGAAGCCGAGCGGGACGCCGCGATCTAAGATCCGGCCCGGTCTGCGTAAACGATTCCATATCCCCTATATAGAAACGAACTCTAAGGATGCTCATGTAAAAATGCGGGCGCGTCAGACGGTGGGATCGCCGCGGGTTATGGCTGCCTCGAGCACGGCTTGCTCTTGCCGGCGCGGCCGGCCGCTCCGGGGTTTCAGTCGTGCTCCTAGGCCGGTGCCGGACCGCCGGCGCGCCGCAGCTCCGCGGCCCTTCTCGCAGGCGCCTTCGGCCCGTCCTTCGGAATTGCTCGTGCATGGCTTACGAGTGCGATCATACCGGCACTAATGCCGCGGATCCTCCAGGAACTCCGTAGTTAAACTTGCTTGGGCGGGTAGAATGCTATGGGATGGGTGACCTCTGAGGAAGTCCTCGTGTTGCACCTCCTTTTTGCCCGGTTCATCGGCACGCTCTTTCTTTCTTGTTTTGGTCTCCTTCTCCCCTACCCTTCACTTCCTCACCTTTCCCTTCCACACGGCGTCCTCCTTGCGCGGGACGGGCGGAGGAGTGAAAGGCCGGGGTGGAGGGACGCGCGATCTAAAGATCCGCGTGTCTGCATCTGGCATTCCATCAGCTACTAAAAGGAAAGCAGACTCCAGATGCTCCTGTAAAAATCGACGCGTCCAAGCGGTCGGATCGCGGGTCCATGGCCCCTTTCGAGAACGGTATTTGCTCTTGCCGGCCTTGGCAAACCCACTTCCGGGGGTTACGATCTGCTCCAGGCTCCCAAGAGGTGCCGGGCACAGCTGCCCTTCAGGCTCCAACGCTCACGACCCTTCTCATGGGCGCCAGCATGGTAGTCACAAAGAATTGCTCGTGCGTAGGCTCAAGGTTGTTATACAGCCCTGGCTAATGCACCGGGATCCCATGAACTCATGGAACAACGTGTTAGGCGAGAGTAGTACTAGGATGGGTGACCTCTTGAAGTCCTGCGTGTTGCACCCCCCCTTTTTGCCGATTCCTTCGACACGCTCTTTCTTTTTTTGTTTTGGTCTCCTTCTCCCCTACCCTTCACCTCCTCACCTTTCCCTTCCCACGGCGTCCTCCTTGCGCGGGCCGGGCGGAGGAGTGAAGGCCCGGGCGGGGCCGCCGCGATCTAAAGATAGGCGGTCCACGTATCATTTCATGTCTACTTTAAGGAAGCGGGCTACGGATACTCTATGTAAAAATCCGGGCGCGTCAGCGGTTGGATCTTGGGTTCTTAGCCCTTTATGCTTGTTCTTGCCGCGCGGGCAAGCCCTTCAAGGGTTCAGTCGCTTCCCGACCAGTTGCCCGGACCGCCGGCTGCGCCGCCGTCGCTCCGCGACCCTTCATAAGAGCGCCTTCGGCGCGATCATAGGAATTGCTCGTGCATGGGCTCACGGGTGCGATCATAGGAATTGCTCGTGCATGGGCTCCGGGTGCGATCCCATATCCATCGAACTCCCATTAAACGTGCTTAGGCTTAGAGTAGTACTAGGATGGGTGACCTCCTGGGAAGTCCTAGTGTTGCACCCCCTTTTTGCCGCTTCATCGACACGCCTCTTTCTTTTTCTTGTTTTTCTTCTCTTCTCCCCTACCCTTCACTTCTCACCCTTCCCACGGGGTCCTCCTTGCTAGGGACGGAGGATTGAAAGGCCCGGGAGGCGAGGACGTCGCGATCTAAAGATCCTGAACGTGCCAGCGTAGCGATTCCATGGCTACTTTAAGGGGAACGGACCCGGATGCTCCTGTAAAAATCTGGGCGCGATCCGCGAGAGTTGATCAATTCTGTTATACCCTTCGACTCACTGTTCTTGCCTCGGCGAACCGGCCGCTCAGGGTTCGGTTCGGCTTCCCGACCCGGGAGCCCGGAGACCGGCGCTTGCCCCGCGACCCTTCTCGCCGGGCGCCTTCGACGCGACATCATCATGTGACTTGCTCGTGCAGGGGCTTACGGGGTGCGATCATAGGAATTGCTCGTGTAATGGGCTCATGAATGCGATCATACCAGACACTAATGCCACGGATCCCATCGAACTCCGTAGTTAAACGTGCTTGGGCAGAGTAGTACTAGGATGGGTGACCTCCCGGGAAGTCCTCGTGTTGCACCCCCCTTTTTGCAGGTCCATCGACACGCTCTTTCTTTCTTGTTTCGTCTCCTTCTCCCCTACCCTTCACTTCCTCACCTTTCCCTTCCTACAGTGGCGTCCTCCTTACGGGCCAGGGCGGAGTGGAGTGAACGGCCAGGAGGAGCCATGCCGCGATCTAAAGATCCGGCACTGCGTAGCGATTCCATGGCTACCCAAGGAAAACGGAAGCCCGGATGCTCCTCTGTAAAGAATGCGGGGCGCGATCAGGGCCGGTCGGATCGCGGGGTTATGGCCCTTCGAAGGCTGCTTCTTACCGCCTAAACCGGCCCCTTTCAGGGGTTCCGGCCGATTCCTTCCCGATCCGAGTGCTGTGGGCCCTTAGCCGCCCGCCCATTCGCTGCGGCGCTGAGTTGGACATAGGAATTGCTCATTCATGGGCTCACTTCAAAGCGACATAGGAATTGCTCGCGGCATAGGCTCCTGGTCCCGATCATACAGCACAATGCACTGGATCCCCTTGTAACTGCGGGTTCAACGTTCTTGGGGGAGAGTAGTACTAGGATGGTTGACCTCTCGGGAAGTCCTCTGGCCCCCCTTTGCCGGTTCATCGACACCCTCCTTTCCCTTGTTTCGGCCTCCTTCTCCCTACCCCTTCCTTCCTCCCACCTTCCCTTCCCACGTGGCGTCCTCCTTGCGCAGGCCGGGCGGAGGAGGAAAGGCCGCAGGCGAGGACGCGCGATCTAAAGATCCGCGTCGTGCTCGCGAGCGATTCCATTGCTACTTTAAGGAAACGGCCTCAGAGAGATGCTCCACTATTGGACTCGGGCGCGATCCGACGTTCGGACCGCGGTTATGGCCCTTCCCGGCTTGTTCTTACTACGCAGGAAGCCCGCTTCGGGGTTCAGCCGCGCTTCCCAGTCCGGGTACACGGACCTTGGCTCCGCCGCCGTCAGCGGCCCTTGTCGCGGGGCCGGAAAAGGATCATAGGAATTGCTCGTACATGGGCTCACCTGGTGCGATCATAGGAATTGCTCGTGCATGGCCTCGCAGGTGCGATCATACCAGCACTAATGCACCGGATCCCATCGAACTCCGGGTTTCGCGTGCTTTGGGCGAGAGTAGTACTAGGATGGGTGACCTTCAAGGAAGTCCTCGTGTTGCACCCCCCTTTTTGCCGGTTCATTGACACGCTCTTTCTTTCTTGTTTTGGCCTCCTTCTCCCCTACCCTTCACTTCCTCACCTTTCCCTCCCACAGGGCGTCCTCGTTGCGCGGGCCGGGGCGGAGGAGTGAGGGCCGGGAGAGGAATCGCAGCGATCTAAAGATCCGGCGGTCTACGTAGCGATTCCATGGCTACTTTAAGGAAGCAGGCTCCGGATTCTCTGTAAAAATCTGGGCGCGATCAGCCGGTCGGATCGCGGGTTACTCACCCCCTTCCGAGCAGCTGTTCTTGCCGTGGCGGATTCGGCCCGCTCCGGGGTTCCCGGTCGCGCTTCCCAGGCCCGGGGTGCCCGGACCGCGGCCCGCGCACATGCGCTCGCGACCCTTCTCGCGGGCGCCTTCGCTGATCAATGGGGTGCTCGTGCATGGCTTACGGTGCGATCATACCGGCGCACTAATGCCTGCGGATCCCATCGAACTCGTAGTTAAACTTGCTTGGCGAGTAGTACTAGGATGGGTGACCTCCACAGGAAGTCCTCGTGTTGCACCTCCCTTTTTGCCGGTTCATCGACACGCTCTTTCTTTCTTGTTTTGGTCTCCTTCTCCCTACCGCTTCACTTCCTCACCTTTCCTTCCACACGAGCGTCCTCACTTGCGCGGGACGGGGCGAGGAGGAGTGAAAGGCACGAGTGGAGGGACGCGCGATCTAAAGATCCGGCGGGTACGCTTGCGATTCCATGGCTACTTTAAGGAAGCAGGCTCCGGATGCTCTGTGCGCATCAGGCGCGATCAAGCCCGTTGGATCGCGGGTTATAGCCCTTCCCGGCGCGTTTGCTCTTGCCGCGCGAACCGGCCAGCTCCCGGGGTTCCGGTCGCGCTTCCCAGGCCCGGAGGTGCCCGGACCGCCGCTGCGCCAGCGCTCGCGACCCTTCTCGCGGGCGCCTTCGGCAAAAACGATCATAGGAATTGCTCGGTGGCAAGGCACCAGGTTCGATCCTTGACGGCACTGAATGAACGGATCCCATCGAACTCGCGGAGTTAAACGTGCTTGGGGCGAGTAACGTACTAGGATGGGTATTATACAGGAAATCACTCGTGTTGCCATACCGCACAAAAAAACAGAGTTCAATCGACACGCTCTTTCTTTTTTGTTTCAGCTCCTTCTCCCCTACCGCCCACTTCCTCACCTTTCCCTTTTGGGGCGTCACTCCTTGCGCGGGCCGGGCGGAGGGGTGAAAGGCCGAGAGGCGAGACGCGCGATCTGAATCCCCGGCGGTCACGCGCCAGCGATTCCATCGCTACTTTAAGGAAAGCAGACTCCGGTCTCCTACATGGTAAAAATGCGGGCGCAGATCCGACGGTCGGATCGCCCGGGTTATGGCCCTTTAAGCCAGCTGTTCTTGGCCCATCGAGCAAGCCCATTTCAAGGGGTTCCGGTCGCGCTTCCCAGGCTCAGAGGTGCCGGGCGCCCGGCTGCGCCCGCCGTCGCTCCGCGACCCAGCAGTCGCGGGCGCCCGGCAAGTGTAGGAATTGCTCGTGCATGGGCTCACGCGGGTGCGATCATAGGAATTGCTCGTGCATGGGCCATGGTGCGATCATACCGGCACTAATGCCGGATCCCATCGAGAACTCATGATTCACGCGTGCTTTAAGAGAGTAGTACGAGGATGGGTGACCTCCTGGGAAGTCCTAGTGTTGCACCCCCCTTTTTGCCAGTTCATCGACACGCTCTTTCTTTCTTGTTTTGGCCTCCTTCTCCCCTACCCTTCACTTCCTCACCTTTCCTTGCCACGGGCGTCCTCCTTGCGCGGGCCGGGCGGGGAGGAGTGGAGGCCGAAAGCGAGGACGCCCCGCGATCTAAAAGAATCCGGTGAGTGCGCATCCTTGATTACATGCTACATTAGAGGAAGCGGGCTCCGGATGCTCTGAGCAAATGCGGGCGCGTCAGGAGCGGTCGGATCGCGGGTTATAGCCCTTCCGAACGACGCCACTTGCCGGCGCGGCAAGCCCGCTCCGGGGGTTCGGTCGCTTCCCGACCGAGGTGCCGGACCGCGGCTGCGCACCTTATGCCGCTCATGACCCTTCAAAAAACCACCATGAGCGCCTTCGGTAACGATCATAGGAATTGCTCGTGCATGGAGCTCCGGGTGCCGATCATACGACACTAATGCAAGGATCCCTTGAGAACTCCGCGGTTAAACGTGCTTGGGCGAGTAGTACTAGGATGGGTGACCTCACAGGAAGTCCTCTAACACACCCCCTTCCACACCGGTTCTTCATCGACTCTTTCTTTCTTGTTTTGGTCTCCTTCTCCCCTACCCTTCACTTCCTCACCTTTCCCCTTCCCACGAGCGTCCTCCTTGCGCGGGACCCGGGCGGAGGAGTGAAAGGCCGGTGGAGGACGCCGCGATCTCTGCATCCAGGCCCGGTCACAATATGAATTCCATACTACTTTTTGTAAACGGGCTCCCCGGATAATGTAAAAATGCGGGCGCGTCCGACTCGGTCGGATCGCGGGTTATAACCATACCAGTATTGCTCTTGCCGCCTTGAGCTTGAGAGCGCCCGCTCCGGGGTTCGGTCGCGCTTCCCGACCCGGGGTGCCGCGGCCGCGGTGGCGCACGCCATGGTCGCATGCCATAAAAAAAGGCGCCTTGGCTCCGATCATAGGAATTGCTCGTGCATGGCTTACAGGTGCGATCATACCCGACACTAATGCCGCAGGATCCCATGTAAGAACTTCCGTAGTTAAGCTTGCTTGGGCGAGTAGTACTAGGATGGGTGACCTCTATGAGGAAGTCTCGTGTTTACCCCTCTTTTTGCCGAGTTCGCTAGACACAAGCTTTTCTTTCTTGTTTTGGTCCTCCTTCTCCCTCCCTTCACTTCCTCACCTTTCCCTTCCCCTGGGGCGTCCTCCTTGCGGGCGGGCGCAGAGTGAAAGGCCCAGGTGGGGACCCGTGATCTAAAGATCCGGCTGGTCGCGTAAACGATTCCATGGCTACTTTAAGGAAACGGACTCCGGAATGATCCCATAATCGGGGCGCGGTCAGCTGATCGGATCGCGGGTTATGGCTTCCCTTTGGAGCGCATATTCTTGCCGCGCGGCCGGCCCTTCCGAGAGTTCGGTCAGCGCTACAGCCCGGGGGTGCCGGACGGCCAGTGCTACGCACAGCTCGCGACCCTTCACCAGCCCGCCCTTTCTTTTTTTTGGCTTCGACGGGATGAGTAGGAATTGCTCGTGCATTGGGCTCACGGATTTGGTCATAGCACTATATGCCCGGATCCCATGGGCTTCACGGTTAAACGTGCTTGGGCGGTTAGTACTAGGATGGGTGACCTCTCAGGAAGTCCTCGTGTTGCACCCCCTTTTGCCAGTTCATCGACAAGCTCTTCTTTCTTTTTTGGCCTCCTTCTCCCCTTCACTTCCTCACCTTTCCCTTCCCACAGGCGTCCTCTCGCAGGCCAGGAGGAGGGTGAAGGCCGGGAGAGGACGCCGGCGACCTAAAGATCCGGGGTTCGCGTAGCGACCAGCTACTTTAAGGGAAATCTGGCTCCGATGCTCTGTAAATGCTGGGCGCGATCCGATGGTCCGATCATGCTGGGTTATGGTCACTTTTCGAGACTTTTTTGTTCTTGCCCCAAGCTGATGGCTCAGCCCTTCCTGGGTCCAGTCGCTTCCCGACCATGGGTGCCGGACTCGCCCGGTAACGCCACCGTCGCTCCGCGACCCTTCTCATGGAGCGCATTCGCGATCATAGGGAATTGCTCGTGCATGGGTCTCACTAGTGCGATCATAATACTGCGTCAAGGAAGGGCCCGGGTGCGATCATTATATTCACGGATCCCATCTGAACTCCGCAGTTAAACATGCTTGGGTGAGAGAGTAGTACTAGGATGGGTGACCTCTCAGGAAGTCCTAGTGTTACACCCCCCTTTTGCAGGATCATCGACACGCTCTTTCTTTCTTATTTTGGCCTCCTTCTCCCCCACCTTTCACTTCCTCACCTTTCCCTTGCCCCGGGGGAAGTCCTCGTTGCGCTGGGCGGCGTAAGGAGGAGTCGAAGGCCGACGAAAGGGACGCCGCGATCCTGGATCCGGCGGTGCGTCGCGATTCCATGCTCCTTTAATTGAAGCAGACTCCGGATGCTCTGCATCTGGCGCGCGTCCGACGGTCGGATCGCGGGTTGTGACCACTCGAGCCGCTGCTCTTGCCGCGCCGAACCGGCCCGCTCAGGGGGTTCGGTCGCGCTTCCCAGGCAGAGGGTGCCGGACCGCGCTACGCCACCGTTAGCCTCCCTTGACCCTTCTCAAAGGGGCGCCTTCGACACGATCATAGGAATTGCTCGTGCATGGGCTCACGGGTGCGATCACTTAAGGAATTGCTCGTGCATGGGCTCCTTAGGTGCGATCTTACCGGCACTAATGACCGGATCCCTTGAGGGAACTCCGCGAGTTAAGCGTGCTTGGCGAGAGTAGTACTAGGATGGGTGACCTCCTGGGAAGTCCTAGTGTTGCACCCCCTTTTGCCGGTTCATCGACACGCTCTTTCTTTCTTGTTTGGCCTCCTTCTCCCCTACCCTTCACTTCTCCACCTTCCCTTCCCACCAGGCGGCCCTCATCTGTGGCAGCGGCTGAGGAGTGAGGCTGGCCATGACGCCGCGGTCTAAAAGATCCGGCGGTCCCGCGTAGCGATTCCATGGCTACTTTAAGTGGAAACGGGCTCCCGATTCTCTGTAAAAATGCGGGCGCGATCGGCCCGGTCGGATCGCGGGTTATGGCCCTTCCGAACGGTTGTTCTCCAAAGAACGTGTAACCGGCCCGCCCCAGGGTTCCGGTCGCTTCCCCGATCCGGCGGTGCCGGACCGCATTGCGCTGCTTCGGTCCGCGACCCTTCTCGCGGGCGTCGACGCGGATCATAGGAATTGCTCATGCATGGGCTCACGGTGCGATCATACCGTGACTAATGCACCGATTCCCATCGGAACTCCGTAAGTTAAACGTGCTAGAGGCAGAGTAGTACTAGGATGGGTGACCTCTGGGATGTCCGCGTGTTGCACCCCCTTTTTGCCGGTTCATCGACACGCTCTTTCTTTTGTTTTGGCCTCCCTTCTCCCCTACCCTTCACTTCCTCACCTTTCCCTTCCAACGTATGTCCTCCTTGGCGGGCCGGGGCGGAGGAGTGAAGGCCGGCCAGGACGCCACGATCTAAAGATCGGCGGTCTGCGTGCGATTCCATCGCTACTTTAAGGAAACGAGGCTCGGATGCTCACGTAAAAATGCGGGCGCGATCAGACGGGTCGGATGTGGGTTATGGCCCTTTCGGGCATTTGTTCTTGCCGCGCGGCAGGCCGCTTCCGGGGTTCGGTCGCGCTTCCAGGCCCGGGGGTGCACGGACCGCCGGCTAGCGCTGGCGCTCCGCGACCCTTCTCGCGGGCGCCTTCGGCCTTCGATCATAAGGTGCTGGGCTGCATGGGCTCACCCAGGTGCGATCCTTTTCTAGGAATTGCTCGTGCATGGGCCCCGGGTGCGATCATACAGCCTGTGCACCGGATCCCATCGAACTCCGCGATTAAACGTGCTTGGGCGAGTAGTACTAGGATGGGTGACCTCTGGGAAGTCCTAGTGTTGCACCCCCCTTTTGCAGTTCATCGACTTCGCTCTTTCTTTCTTGTTTTGGCCTCCTTCTCCCCTACCCTTCACTTCCTCACCTTTCCCTTGCCACGGGGCGTCCTCGTTCGCGGGCCGGGCGGAGGAGTGAAAGGCCGGCGGGGCCGCCGCGATCTAAAGATCCGGCGGTCTGCGTAGCGATTCCATAGCTGCAGCAAGGAAACAGACTCGGATGTCTGTAAAAATGCGGGCGCGATCAGCCAGTCGGATCGCGGGCTTATGGCCCTTTCGTCGGCGTTTGCTCTTGCCGTGCCAAGGTGCCGGCCCGCTCCGGGGTTTCGGTCGCGCTTCCCGACCCGGGGGTACCGGACCGCCGCTGCGCACTAGCGCTCGCGACCCTTCCGGCACTGATCATAGGAATTGCTCGTGCATGGGCTCACGGGTGCGATCATAGGAATTGCTCGTGCATAGGCTCACGGGTGCGATCATACCAGCACTAATGCATCGGATCCCATCGGAACTCCATAGTTAAACGTGCTTGGGCGAGAGTAGTACTAGGATGGGTGACCTCCTGTGAAGTCCTCGTGTTGCACCCCCCTTTTGCCGGTTCATCGACACGCTCTTTCTTTCTTGTTTTGGCCTCCTTCTCCCCTACCCTTCACTTCCTCACCTTTCCCTTCCCGCGGGGCGTCCTCGTTGCGCGGGCGGGCGGAGGGGTGAAAGGCCGGCGGGACGCCGCGATCTAAAGATCCGTGGTGCAACGTAGCGATTCCATGGCTACTTTAAGGGAAAGCGGGCTCCGGATGCTCTGTAAAATCCGGGCGCGATCCGACGGTCGGATCGCGGGTTATGGCCCTTCGAGCCCTTGTTCTTGCCCGCGCAAACCGGCCCGCTCACGGGGTTCCGGTCGCGCTTCCCGCGAGGGGTGCCGGGCCGCCTTGCGCGCCGTCGTCGCTCCGCGACCCTTCTCGCATGGGCGCCTTCGGCGCGATCATAGGAATTGCTCGTGCATGGGCTCACGGGTGCGATCATACCGGCACTAATGCACGGATCCCATTGAACTCCACGATTAAGCGTGCTTGGGCGAGTAGTACTAGGATGGGTGACCTCACAGGAAGTCCTCGTGTTGCACCCCCCCTTTTTGCCGGTTCATCGACCACGCTCTTTCTTTCTTGTTTTGGCCTCCTTCTCCCCTACCCTTCACTTCCTCACCTTTCCCTTCCCACGGGGCGTCCTCCTTGCGCGGGCCGGGCGGAGGAGTGAAAGGCCGAGGGCGAGGACGCCGCGATCTAAAGATCGGCGGTCTGCGTAGCGATTCCATTGCTACTTTAAAGGAAGCAGGCTCCGGATGCTCCTGTAAAAATCGGGCGCGATCCGGCGGTCGGATCGCGGGTTATGGCCCTTTCGGAGCCGGCTGTTCTTGCCGCTGCGCGGGCCCGCTCCGGGGATCCGGTCGCGCTTCAGCCCGAGGGTGCAGGATTTGCCCCTTTCTTTGGCCTCGCCGTCGCTCACGACCGCTTCTCGCAGAGAGCGCCTTGCGCGATACATAGGAATGTTTCTCGTGCATGGAGCTCCGCCGGTGCGATCATAGGAATTGCTCGTGCATGGGCTCACGGGTGCGATCATACCGGCACTAATGCCCCGGATCCCATCGGAACTCCCGCGGTTAAACGTGCTTGGGCGAGAGTAGTACTAGGATGGGTGACCTCCACAGGAAGTCCTAGTGTTGCACCCCCTTTTTGCCGGTTCATCGGCACGCTCTTTCTTTCTTGTTTTGGCCTCCTTCTCCCCTACCCTTCACTTCCTCACCTTTCCCTTGCCACGGGGCGTCCTCCTTGCGGGCCGGGCGGAGGAGTGAAAGGCCGGGGCGGGACGCCGCGATCTAAAGATCCGGCGGTCTGCGTAGCGATTCCATAGCTACTTTAAGGAAACGGGCTCGGATGCTCCTGTAAAAATGCAGGCGCGATCCGACGGTCGGATCGCGGGTTATGGCCCTTTCGAGCCGGCTGTTCTTGCCGCGCGAACGGCCCGCTCCGGGGGTTCGGTCGCGCTTCCCGACCCGGGGGTGCCGGACCGCCGGCTGCACGCCGCCGTCGCTCGCGACCCTTCTCGCGAGCGCCTTCGGCGCGATCATAGGAATTGCTCGTGCATGGGCTCACGGGTGCGATCATACCGGCACTAATGCCGGATCCCATCGCAGAACTCCGCGGTTAAGCGTGCTTGGGCGAGAGTAGTACTAGGATGGGTGACCTCCTGGGAAGTCCTCGTGTTGCACCCCCCTTTTGCCGGTTCATCGACACGCTCTTTCTTTCTTGTTTTGGCCTCCTTCTCCCCTACCCTTCACTTCCTCACCTTTCCCTTCCCACGGGCGTCCTCCTTGCGCGGGCCGGGCGGAGGAGTGAAAGGCCGAGGGGAGGACGCGCGATCTAAAGATCCGCGGTCGCAGCCGATTCCATTGCTACTTTAAGGGAAGCGGGCTCAGGATGCTCCTGTAAAAATGCGGCGCGATCAACGCCGGTCGGATCGCGGGTTATAGCCCTTTTCGAGCACCGACTATTCTTGCCGCCGCGAGCCGGCCCGCTCCGGGGGTTCAGTCGCGCTTCCCGGCCGGGGTGCAGGACCGGACCGCCGCTGCGCACCCGCCATCGCTCCGCGACCCTTCTCGTGGGCGCCTTCGACGCGATCATAGGAATTGCTCGTGCATGGGCTCACGGGTGCGATCATACCGGCACTAATGCACGGATCCCATCGGAACTCCGCGGTTAAACGTGCTTGGGCGAGAGTAGTACTAGGATGGGTGACCTCCTGGGAAGTCCTCGTGTTGCACCCCCTTTTTGCGGTTCCATCGGCAAGCTCTTTCTTTCTTGTTTTGGCCTCCTTCTCCCCCACCCTTCACTTCCTCACCTTTCCCTTCCCACGGGGCGTCCTCGTTGCGCGGGCGGGCGGAGGAGTGAAAGGCCGAGCGAAGGGCCGCGATCTAAAGATCCGGCGGTGCGCGTAAGCGATTCCATGGCTACTTTAAGGGAAAGCGGGCTCCGGATGCTCTGTAAAAATGCAGGCGCGATCGACGGTCGGATCGCGGGTTATGGCCCCTTTCCGACCCGCTGTTCTTGCCGGCGCGGGCCCGGCCCGCTCCGGGGTTCCGGTCGCGCTTCCCGACCAGGGTGCCCGGGCCGCGCGCTTGCGCCTGCCACGCTCCGCGACCCTTCTCGCGGGCGCGCGCCGATCATAGGAATTGCTAGTGAATGGGCTCATGGGTGCGATCATAGGAATTGCTCGTGCATAGGCTCACGGGTGCGATCATACCGGCGCTAATGCCGGATCCATCGAACTCCCGCAGTTAAACGTGCTTGGGCGAGAGTAGTACTAGGATGGGTGACCTCCACAGGGAAGTCCTAGTGTTGCACCCCCTTTTTGCCGGTTCATCGACACGCTCTTTCTTTCTTGTTTTGGCCTCCTTCTCCCCTACCCTTCACTTCCTCACCTTTCCCTTCCACGGGGGCGTCCTCCTTGCGCGGAGCGGGCGGAGGAGTGAAAGGCCGGGCGGGGATGCCGCGATCTAAAGATCCGGCGGTGCCGTGTAAGCTTGATTCATGGCTACTTTAAGGGAAACGGGCTCCGGATGCTCCTGTGCAAATCCACCGGGCGCGTCCAGAAACGGTCGGATCGCGGGTTATGTGCCCCTTCCCGAGCCGCTTGTTCTTGCCGCGCGGGCCGGCCCCGGGCCGGGGTTCCGGTCGCGCTTCCCGTCCGGGGTGACCGGGCCGCCCGCTGCGCTCCGCGACCCTTCTCGCTGACGCCTCCGCGACGCCTTCTCATGCTGGGCACCGGGTGCGATCATAGGAATTGCTCGTGCATGGGCTCACGGGTGCGATCATACCGGCGCTAATGCGGATCCATCGGAACTCCGCGGTTAAACGTGCTTGGGCGAGAGTAGTACTAGGATGGGTGACCTCAGGAAGTCCTCGTGTTGCACCCCCCTTTTTGCCGGTTCATCGACCACGCTCTTTCTTTCTTGTTTTGGTCTCCTTCTCCCCTACCCTTCACTTCCTCCCCTTTCCCTTCCCACGGGGCGTCCTCATTGCGCGCGGGCCGGGCGAGGAGGAGTGAAAGGCCGGCTGGACGCCGCGATCTAAAGATCCCGCGGTGCGTAGCGATTCCATGGCTACTTTAAGGGAAGCGGGCTCCGGATGCTCTGTAAAAATGCGGGCGCGATCGACGGTCGGATCGCGGGTTATGGCCCTTTCGGCCCGCTTGTTCTTGCCGGCGGCCGGCCCGCTCCGGGGGTTCCGGTCGCGCTTCCGGCCGCGGTGCCCGGACCGCCGGCTGCGCCGCCGTCGCTCCGCGACCCTTCTCGCGAGGCGCCTTCGGCGCGATCATAGGAATTGCTCGTGCATGGGCTCACGGGTGCGATCATAGGAATTGCTCGTGCATGGGCTCACGGGTGCGATCATACCGGCACTAATGCACGGATCCCATCGGAACTCCGCGGTTAGCGTGCTTGGGCGAAGTAGTACTAGGATGGGTGACCTCACTAGGAAGTCCTCGTGTTGCACCCCCCTTTTGCCGGTTCATCGACACGCTCTTTCTTTCTTGTTTTGGTCTCCTTCTCCCCTACCCTTCACTTCCTCACCTTTCCCTTCCCACGGGGCGTCCTCGTTGCGCGGGCCGGGCGGAGGGTGAAAGGCCGGGCGAGGACGCCGCGATCCTTAAGATCCGGCGGTGCGCGTAAGCGATTCCATGGCTACTTTAAGGGAAGCGGGCTCCAGGATGCTCCTGTAAAATGCGGGCGCGATCCGGCGGTCGGATCGCGGGTTATGGCCCTTTCGAGCCGGCTTTGTTCTTGCCGCGCGGCCGGCCCGCCCCGGGGTTCGGTCGCGCTTCCCGTCCGGCGGTGCCGGACCGCCGCCTAACGCGCTGCCGTCGCTCCGCGACCCTTCTCGCGGGCGCCTCTCGGCCACGATCATAGGAATTGCTCGTGCATGGGCTCACGGGTGCGATCATACCAGACTAATGCACCGGATCCCATCGGAACTCCGTGAGTTAAACGTGCTTGGGCGGAGTAGTACTAGGATGGGTGACCTCCTGGGAAGTCCTCGTGTTGCACCCCCTTTTTGCCGGTTCCATCGACACGCTCTTTCTTTCTTGTTTGGCCTCCTTCTCCCCCTACCCTTCACTTCCTCACCTTTCCCTTCCCCCAGGGGGCGTCCTCCTTGCGCGGGCCGGGCGGAGGAGTGAAAGGCCGGGCGGAGGACGCCGCGATCCTAAAGATCCGGCGGTGTCTGCGTAGCGATTCCATGGCTACTTTAAGGGAAACGGGCTCCGGATGCTCTGTAAAAATGCGGGCGCGTCGATCGGTCCGGATCGCGGGTTATGGCCCCTTTCGACGGCTTGTTCTTGCCGCGCGAAGCCGCGCCGCTCCGGGGTTCCGGTCGCGCTTCCCGACCCGGGGGTGCCGGACCGCCGGCGCCCCCCGTCGCTCCGCGACCCTCGCGAGCGCCCTTCGGCTCGATCATAGGGCGCTCGTGCATGGGCTCACGGGTGCGATCATAGGAATTGCTCGTGCATGGGCTCACCGGGTGCGATCATACCGGCACTAATGCCCCTGGATCCCATCGAGGAACTCCGCGGTTAAACGTGCTTGGGCGAGAGTAGTACTAGGATGGGTGACCTCTGGGAAGTCCTCGTGTTGCACCCCCTTTTTGCCGGTTCATCGACACGCTCTTTCTTTCTTGTTTTGGCCTCCTTCTCCCCTACCCTTCACTTCCTCACCTTTCCCTTCCCACGGGCGTCCTCGTTGCGCGGGCCGGGCGGAGGAGTGAAAGGCCGAGGGCGAGGACGCCGCGATCTAAAGATCCGGCGGCAACGCGTAGCGATTCCATGGCTACTTTAAGGGAAACGGGCTCCCGGATGCTCTGTAAAAATACGGGCGCGATCCGACGGTCGGATCGCGGGTTATGGCCCTTCGCCGGCATTGTTCTTGCCTGCGGCGGCCCGCTCCGGGGTTCCGGTCGCGCTTCCCAGTCCGGCGGTGCCGGGCCGCCGCTGCGCCGCCGTCGCTCCGCGACCCTTCTCGCGGGCTCCTTCGGATCAAGGTGTAGGGCCATGCGATCATAGGAATTGCTCGTGCATGGGCTCACGGGTGCGATCATACCGGCACTAATGCCGGATCCCATCGAACTCCGTGAGTTAAACGTGCTTGGGCGAGAGTAGTACTAGGATGGGTGACCTCCATGGGAAGTCCTCGTGTTGCACCCCCCCTTTTTGCCAGTTCATCGACACGCTCTTTCTTTCTTGTTTTGGTCTCCTTCTCCCCTACCCTTCACTTCCTCACCTTTCCCTTCCCCACGGGCGTCCTCCTTGCGCGGGACGGGCGGAGGAGTGAAAGGCCCAGGGCGGGGGCGCCGCGATCTAAAGATCCGGCGGTCTGCGTAGCGATTCCATGGCTACTTTAGGAAACGGGCTCCGGATGCTCCTGTAAAAATGCGGGCGCGATCAGAGCGGTCGGATCGCGGGTTATGGCCCTTTCGGCCGCTTGCTCTTGCCCGCGCGGCCGGCCCTCCGGGGTTCCGGTCGCGCTTCCCCGTCCGGCGGTGCCGGACCGCCCCTGCGCCTGCCGTCGGTCCGCGACCCTTCTCGCGGGCGCCTTCGCGCGATCATAGGAATTGCTCGTGAATGGGCTCCAGGGTGCGATCATACCGGCACGTAATGCACCGGATCCCATCGGAACTCCGCAAGTTAAACGTGCTTGGGCGGAGTAGTACTAGGATGGGTGACCTCCCTAGGAAGTCCTCGTGTTGCACCCCCCTTTTTGCCGGTTCATCGACACGCTCTTTCTTTCTTGTTTTGGTCTCCTTCTCCCCTACCCTTCACTTCCTCACCTTTCCCTTCCCACGGCGTCACTCCTTGCGCGGGCCGGGCGGAGGAGTGAAAGGCCGGGCGAGGACGCCGCGATCTAAAGATCCGCGGTGTGCGTAGCGATTCCATTGCTACTTTAAGGGAAACGGGCTCCGGATGCTCCTGTAAAAATGCGGGCGCGATCGACGGTCGGATCGCGGGTTATGGCCCTTCGGCCGTTATTCTTGCCGGCGCGACCGGCCCGCCTTGGGGGTTCCGGTCGTGCTTCCCCGTCCGGCGGTGCCGGACCGCCGGCTGCGCCGCCCGTCGCTCCGCGACCCTTCTCGGCGCCTTCGGCGCGATCATAGGAATTGCTCGTGAATGGGCTCACGGGTGCGATCATAGGAATTGCTCGTGCATGGGCTCACGGGTGCGATCAGCCCGGCACTAATGCACCGGATCCTATCGAGAACTCCGCGGTTAAACGTGCTTGGGCGAGAGTAGTACTAGGATGGGTGACCTCCTGGGAAGTCCTCGTGTTGCACCCCCCTTTTTGCCAGTTCATCGACACGCTCTTTCTTTTCTTGTTTTGGCCTCCTTCTCCCCTACCCTTCACTTCCTCACCTTTCCCTTCCCACGGGGCGTCCTCCTTGCGCGCGGGCCGGGCGGAGGAGTGAAAGGCCGGCGGGGACGCCGCGATCTAAAGATCCCGGCGGTGCGTAGCGATTCCATGGCTACTTTAAGGGAAACCGGGGCTCCGGATGCTCCTGTAAAAATGCGGGGCGCGTCGACGGTCGGATCGCGGGTTATGGCCCTTTCGAGCCGCTGTTCTTGCCGGCGCGGAGCCGGCCCGCTCCGGGGTTCCGGTCGCGCTTCCCCGATCCGGCGGTGCCCGGACCGCCGCTGCGCCTGCCGTCGCTCCGCGACCCTTCTCGCCAGGCGCCTTCGACGCGATCTTAGGAATTGCTCGTGCATGGGCTTACGGGTGCGATCATACCAGCACTAATGCACCGGATCCTATCAGAACTCTGCAGTTAAACATGCTTGGAAGAGAGTAGTACGAGGATGGGTGACCTCTTGGGAAGTCCTCGTGTTGCACCCTTCCTTTTTGCCAGTTCATCACACTCTTTCTTTCTTTTTTTGGTCTCCTTCTCCCCTACCCTTCACTTCCTCACCTTTCCTTTCCCCACGGGCGTCCTCCTTGCGCGGGGCCGGGCGGAGGAGTGAAATGCCGGCGCGGGCGTCGTGATCTAAAGACCCCGGCGGTCAGCGTAGTGATTCCATGGCTACTTTAAGGAAACGCACTCCGGATGCTCCTTTAAAATGCAGGCGCGATCCGACGGTCGGATCGCGGGTTGTTCTGGCCCGCGCGACCGGCCCTTCGGGGTTCGGTCGCGCTTCTTGCCGGGGTGCCCGCAGCTGCGTCGCTCCGCGACCCTGCGCCTTCGCGCGATCATAGGAATTGCTCGTGCATGGGCTCACGGGTGCGATCATAGGAATTGCTCGTGCATGGGCCCACCGGGTGCGCCTCACTAATGCATCGGATCCCATCGAGAACTCCGCGGTTAAACGTGCTTGGGCGAGTAGTACTAGGATGGGTGACCTCGTAGGAAGTCCTCGTGTTGCACCCCTCCTTTTTGCCAGTTCATCGACACGCCCTTTCTTTCTTGTTTTGGTCTCCTTCTCCCCTACCCTTCACTTCCTCACCTTTCCCTTCCCACACGGCGTCCTCCTTGCGCGGGCGGGGCGGAGGAGTGAAAGGCCCGGGCGAGGACGCCGCGATCTAAAGATCCGGCATGCGCGTAGCGATTCCATGGCTACTTTAAGGGAAACGCACTCCGTATGCTCTGTAAAAATGCGGGGCGCGATCCGCCGGTCGGATCGCGGGTTATGGCCATTTCGGCGGCATTGTTCTTGCCGCGCGGCCAGCCCTTCCGGGGTTCCGGTCGCGCTTCCCCGTCCGGCGGTGCCGGCCCGCCGCTGCGCCACCCGCTCCGCGTCGCTCCGCGACCCTTCTCGCGGGCGCCTTGTCGGATGCGATCATAGGAATTGCTCGTGAATGGGCTTACGGGTGGGATCATACCGGCACTAAGGCACCGGATCCCATCGAACTCCGCAGTTAAACGTGCTTGGGCGAGAGTAGTACTAGGATGGGTGACCTCCTGGGAAGTCCTCGTGTTGCACCCCTCCTTTTTGCAAGTTCCCCGACACGCTTTTTCTTTCTTCTTTTGGTCTCCTTCTCCCCTACCCTTCACTTCCTCACCTTTCCCTTCCCACGGGGCGTCCTCTTGCGCGGGACGGGCGGAGGAGTGAAAGGCCGGGCGGGGACGCCGCGATCTAAAGATCCGGCGGTCTGCGTAGCGATTCCATGGCTACTTTAAGGAAACGGGCTCCGGATGCTCTGTAAAATGCGGGCGCGATCCGACGGTCGGATCGCGGGTTATGGCCCTTCGAGCAGTGTTCTTGCCGGCGCGAACCGGCCCGCTCCGGGGTTCGGTCGCGCTTCCCCCGACCGGGGTGCCGGGCCGCGCTGCGCCTGCCGTCGCTCCGCGACCCTTCTCGCGGCGCCTTCGACGCGATCATAGGAATTGCTCGTGCATGGGCTCACGGGTGCGATCATACCGGCACTAATGCCGGATCCCATCGGAACTCCGCGGTTAAACGTGCTTGGGCGAGAGTAGTACTAGGATGGGTGACCTCACAGGAAGTCCTCGTGTTGCACCCCTCCTTTTTGCCGGTTCATCGACACGCTCTTTCTTTCTTGTTTTGGCCTCCTTCTCCCCTACCCTTCACTTCCTCACCTTTCCCTTCCCACGGGGCGTCCTCGTTGCGCGGGCCGGGGCGGAGGAGTGAAAGGCCGGGCGGGACGCCGCGATCTAAAGATCCGGCGGTGTGCGTAAGCGATTCCATGCTACTTTAGGGAAAGCGGGCTCCGGATGCTCCTGTAAAAATGCGGGCGCGATCCGACGGTCGGATCGCGGGTTATGGCCCTTTCGAGCATTTGCTCTTGCCGCGCGGCCGGCCGTCCGGGGGTTCCGGTCGCGCTTCCCCGAGCCGGGGTGCCGGGCCGCCGCTGCGCTGCCGTCGGCTCCGCGACCCTTCTCGCGGGCGCCTTCGACGCGATCATAGGAATTGCTCGTGCATGGGCTCACGGGTGCGATCATACCAGCACTAATGCACGGATCCCATCAGAACTCCGCAGTTAAACGTGCTTGGGCGAGAGTAGTACTAGGATGGGTGACCTCCTGGGAAGTCCTCCTGTTACACCCCCCTTTTTGCCAGTTCATCGACACGCTCTTTCTTTCTTGTTTTGGCCTCCTTCTCCCCTACCCTTCACTTCCTCACCTTTCCCTTCCCACGGGGCGTCCTCGTTGCGCGGGCCGGGCGGAGGAGTGAAAGGCCGGGCGGGACGCCGCGATCTAAAGATCCGGCGGTGCGTAGCGATTCCATTGCTACTTTAAGGAAACGGGCTCCGGATGCTCTGTAAAAATGCGGCGCGATCCGACGGTCGGATCGCGGGTTATGGCCCTTTCGGCCGCTGTTCTTGCCGCGCGCGCCGGCCCGCTCCGGGGTTCCGGTCGCGCTTCCCCCGTCCCGGGGTGCCGGACCGCCGGCCTTGCGTCCGCCGTCGCTCCGCGACCCTTCTCGCGGGCGCCTTCGACGCGATCATAGGAATTGCTCGTGCATGGGCTCACGGGTGCGATCATAGGAATTGCTCGTGCATGGGCTCACGGGTGCGATCATACCGGCACTAATGCACGGATCCCATCGAACTCCGCGGTTAAACGTGCTTGGGCGAGAGTAGTACTAGGATGGGTGACCTCACAGGAAGTCCTCGTGTTGCACCCCCCTTTTTGCCGGTTCATCGACACGCTCTTTCTTTCTTGTTTTGGCCTCCTTCTCCCCTACCCTTCACTTCCTCACCTTTCCCTTCCCACGGGGCGTCCTCGTTGCGCGGGCCGGGCGGAGGAGTGAAAGGCCGGGCGAGGGACGCCGCGATCTAAAGATCCGGCGGTTGCGTAAGCGATTCCATGCTACTTTAAGGGAAACGGGCTCCGGATGCTCTGTAAAAATGCGGGCGCGATCCGACGGTCGGATCGCGGGTTATGGCCCTTTCGAGCCAGGCTTGCTCTTGCCGGCGCGAAGCCGGCCCGCTCCGGGGGTTCCGGTCGCGCTTCCCGGCCGGGGTGCCCGGACCGCCGCTGCGCCTGCCAACGCTCCGCGACCCTTCTCGCGGGCGCCTTCGACGCGATCATAGGAATTGCTCGTGCATGGGCTCACGGGTGCGATCATACCAGCACTAATGCACCGGATCCCATCAGAACTCCGCAGTTAAACGTGCTTGGGCGAGTAGTACTAGGATGGGTGACCTCCTGGGAAGTCCTCCTGTTACACCCCCCTTTTTGCCAGTTCATCGACACGCTCTTTCTTTCTTGTTTTGGTCTCCTTCTCCCCTACCCTTCACTTCCTCACCTTTCCCTTCCCACCGGCGTCCTCCTTGCGCGGGACGGGCGGAGGAGTGAAAGGCCGAGGTGGAGGGACGCCGCGATCTAAAGATCCGGCGGTTGCGTAGCGATTCCATGGCTACTTTAAGGGAAAGCGGGCTCCGGATGCTCCTGTAAAAATGCAGGCGCGATCCGCGGTCGGATCGCGGGTTATGGCCCTTCGAGCCGCTGTTCTTGCCGCGCGAACCGGCCCGCCTTGGGGTTCGGTCGCGCTTCCCCGATCCGCGGTGCCGGGCCGCCGCCGCTGCGACCTTGCCGTCGGTCCGCGACCCTTCTCGCGGGCGCCTTGGACGCGATCATAGGAATTGCTCGTGCATGGGCTCACGGGTGCGATCATACCGGCGGTAATGCACGGATCCCATCAGAACTCCGTAGTTAAACGTGCTTGGGCGAGTAGTACTAGGATGGGTGACCTCACAGGAAGTCCTCGTGTTGCACCCCTCCTTTTTGCCGGTTCATCGACACGCTCTTTCTTTCTTGTTTTGGTCTCCTTCTCCCCTACCCTTCACTTCCTCACCTTTCCCTTCCCCCGCGGCGTCCTCCTTGCGCGGGACGGGCGGAGGAGTGAAAGGCCGGGTGGAGGGACGCCGCGATCTAAAGATCCGGCGGTCTGCGTAAGCGATTCCATGGCTACTTTAAGGGAAACGGGCTCCGGATGCTCTGTAAAAATGCGGGCGCGATCGACGGTCGGATCGCGGGTTATGGCCCCTTTCGGCCACTGTTCTTGCCCAGCGCGAACCGGCCCGCCTTGGGGTTCCGGTCGCGCTTCCCCGATCCGGCGGTGCCCGGACCGCCGCTGCGCCTGCCGTCGGTCCGCGACCCTTCTCGCGGGCGCCTTCGACGACGCGATCATAGGAATTGCTAGTGAATTGGCTCACGGGTGGGATCATACCGGCGCTAATGCCCGGATCCCATCGGAACTCCGCGATTAAGCGTGCTTGGGCGAGAGTAGTACTAGGATGGGTGACCTCACAGGAAGTCCTCGTGTTGCACCCCTCCTTTTTGCCGGTTCATCGACACGCTCTTTCTTTCTTGTTTTGGTCTCCTTCTCCCCTACCCTTCACTTCCTCACCTTTCCCTTCCCACACGGGCGTCCTCCTTGCGCGGGACGGGCGGAGGAGTGAAAGGCCGGGGCGGGACGCCGCGATCTAAAGATCCGGCGGTGTGCGTAGCGATTCCATTGCTACTTTAAGGGAAACGGGCTCGGATGCTCTGTAAAAATCGGGGCGCGATCGACGGTCGGATCGCGGGTTATGGCCCTTTCGAGCCGCTGTTCTTGCCCGGCGCGAACCGGCCCGCCTTGGGGTTCCGGTCGTGCTTCCCCGATCCGGCGGTGCCCGGACCGTCGCTGCGCCTGCCGTCGCTCCGCGACCCTTCTCGCGGGCGCCTTCGACGCGATCATAGGAATTGCTCGTGAATGGGCTCACGGGTGCGATCATAGGAATTGCTCGTGCATGGGCTCACTGGTGCGATCATACCGGCACTAATGCACGGATCCTATCGAGAACTCCGCGGTTAAACGTGCTTGGGCGAGTAGTACTAGGATGGGTGACCTCCACAGGAAGTCCTCGTGTTGCACCCCCCCTTTTTGCCGGTTCATCGGCACGCTCTTTCTTTCTTGTTTTGGCCTCCTTCTCCCTACCCTTCACTTCCTCACCTTTCCCTTCCCACGGGGCGTCCTCCTTGCGCGGGCCGGGGCGGAGGAGTGAAAGGCCGGGCGGGGCGCCGCGATCTAAAGATCCGGCGGTGCGCGTAAAGCGATTCCATGCTACTTTAAGGAAACGGGCTCCGGATGCTCTGTAAAAATGCGGCGCGATCCGAGCGGTCGGATCGCGGGTTATGGCCCCTTCGAGCCGCTGTTCTTGCCGGCGCGAACCGGCCGCTCCGGGGGTTCCGGTCGCGCTTCCCCGTCCGGCGGTGCCGGGCCGCCGCCCGTCGCCGTCGCTCCGCGACCCTTCTCGCGGCGCCTTCGGCGCGATCATAGGAATTGCTCGTGCATGGGTACGGGTGCGATCATAGGAATTGCTCGTGCATGGGCTCACGGGTGCGATCATACCGGCACTAATGCACCGGATCCCATCGAACTCCGCGGTTAAACGTGCTTGGGCGAGAGTAGTACTAGGATGGGTGACCTCCTTGGGAAGTCCTCGTGTTGCACCCTCCCTTTTGCCGGTTCCTCGACACGCTCTTTCTTTCTTGTTTTGGTCTCCTTCTCCCCTACCCTTCACTTCCTCACCTTTCCCTTCCCACGGGGCGTCCTCCTTGCGCGGGCCGGGCGGAGGAGTGAAAGGCCGGCGGGACGCCGCGATCTAAAGATCCGGCGGTCAGCGTAGCGATTCCATGGCTACTTTAAGGAAACGGGCTCCGGATGCTCTTTAAAAATGCGGGGCGCGATCCGCGGTCGGATCGCGGGTTATGGCCCTTTCGAGCCGGTTTGCTCTTGCCGCGCGAGGCCGGCCCGCCTCCGGGGTTCCGGTCGCGCTTCCCGGACCGGCGGTGCCGGACCGCGCTGCGCCGCCGCGCGCTCGCGACCCTTCTCGCGGGCGCCTTCGGCGCGATCATAGGAATTGCTCGTGCATGGGCTCACGGGTGCGATCATACCGGCACTAATGCACGGATCCCATCGGAACTCCGCGGTTAAGCGTGCTTGGGCGAGTAGTACTAGGATGGGTGACCTCGTAGGAAGTCCTCGTGTTGCACCCCCCTTTTTGCCGGTTCATCGACACGCTCTTTCTTTCTTGTTTTGGTCTCCTTCTCCCCTACCCTTCACTTCCTCACCTTTCCCTTCCCACGGGCGTCCTCCTTGCGCGGGCCGGGGCGGAGGAGTGAAAGGCCGAGGGCGAGGACGCCGCGATCTAAAGATCCGGCGGTCGCGTAGCGATTCCATGGCTACTTTAAGGGAAGCGGACTCCGGATGCTCTGTAAAAATGCGGGCGCGTCCGACGGTCGGATCGCGGGTTATGGCCCCTTCGAGCCGCTGTTCTTGCCGGCGCGGCCGGCCCGCCTCGGGGTTCGGTCGCGCTTCCCCGATCCGGCGGTGCCGGACCGCCGCTGCGCGCCTTCGCCGTCGCTCCGCGACCCTTCTCGGGCGCCTGCATGCGATGCGATCATAGGAATTGCTCGTGAATGGGCTCACGGGTGCGATCATACCGGGCTAAGGCACCGGATCCCATCGAACTCCGTGGTTAAACGTGCTTGGGCGGAGTAGTACTAGGATGGGTGACCTCCTAGGAAGTCCTCGTGTTGCACCCCTCCTTTTTGCCGGTTCATCGACACGCTCTTTCTTTCTTGTTTTGGTCTCCTTCTCCCCTACCCTTCACTTCCTCACCTTTCCCTTCCCACGGCGGCGTCCTCCTTGCGCGGGACGGGCGGAGGAGTGAAAGGCCGGGCGGGGACGCCGCGATCTAAAGATCCGGCGGTGTGCGTAAGCGATTCCATGGCTACTTTAAGGGAAACGGGCTCCGGATGCTCCTGTAAAAATGCGGGCGCGATCCGACGGTCGGATCGCGGGTTATGGCCCTTTCGAGCCATTGTTCTTGCCGCGCGAACCGGCCCCGCTCCGGGGGTTCGGTCGCGCTTCCCCGGTCCGGCGGTGCCGGACCGCCAGCTGCGCCGCGCGTCGCTCCGCGACCCTTCTCGCGGGCGCCTTCGGACGCGATCATAGGAATTGCTCGTGCATGGGCTCACGGGTGCGATCATACCGGCGCTAATGCCCGGATCCCATCGGAACTCCGCGGTTAAACGTGCTTGGGCGGAGTAGTACTAGGATGGGTGACCTCACAGGAAGTCCTCGTGTTGCACCCCCCTTTTGCCGGTTCATCGACACGCTCTTTCTTTCTTGTTTTGGTCTCCTTCTCCCCTACCCTTCACTTCCTCACCTTTCCCTTCCCACGGGGGCGTCCTCGTTGCGCGGGCCGGGCGGAGGAGTGAAAGGCCGGCGGGGACGCCGCGATCTAAAGATCCGGCGGTCTGCGTAAGCGATTCCATGCTACTTTAAAGGAAACGGGCTCCGGATGCTCTGTAAAAATGCAGGCGCGTCCGACGGTCGGATCGCGGGTTATAGCCCTTCCCGAGCCGGCTGTTCTTGCCGCGCGAACCGGCCCGCTCCGGGGTTCCGGTCGCGCTTCCCCGTCCGGCGGGTGCCGGCCGCCGCGCTCCGCGCACCGTCGCTCCGCGACCCTTCTCGCATGGGCGCCTTCGGCGCGATCATAGGAATTGCTCGTGCATGGGCTCACGGGTGCGATCATACCGGCACTAATGCCGGATCCCATCAGAACTCCACGAGTTAAACGTGCTTGGGCGAGAGTAGTACTAGGATGGGTGACCTCACAGGAAGTCCTCGTGTTACACCCCCCTTTTGCCGGTTCATCGACACGCTCTTTCTTTCTTGTTTTGGCCTCCTTCTCCCCTACCCTTCACTTCCTCACCTTTCCCTTCCCCACGGGCGTCCTCGTTGCGCGGGCCGGGCGGAGGAGTGAAAGGCCGGGCGAGGACGCCGCGATCTAAAGATCCGGCGGTGCTGCGTAGCGATTCCATGCTACTTTAAGGAAACGGAGCTCCGGATGCTCCTGTAAAAATGCGGGCGCGTCCGACGGTCGGATCGCGGGTTATGGCCCTTTCGGCCGGCTGTTCTTGCCGGCGAGCCCGGCCCGCTCCGGGGTTCCGGTCGCGCTTCCCCGACCCGGCGGTGCCGGGCCCGCTGCGCCGCCGTCGCTCCGCGACCCTTCTTCGGGGCGCCTTCGGCGCGATCATAGGAATTGCTCGTGCATGGGCTCACGGGTGCGATCATAGGAATTGCTCGTGCATGGGCTCACGGGTGCGATCATACCGGCACTAATGCACCGGATCCCATCGGAACTCCGCGGTTAAACGTGCTTGGGCGGAGTAGTACTAGGATGGGTGACCTCCAGGAAGTCCTCGTGTTGCACCCCCTTTTTGCCGGTTCATCGACACGCTCTTTCTTTCTTGTTTTGGCCTCCTTCTCCCCCTACCCTTCACTTCCTCACCTTTCCCTTCCCACGGGGCGTCCTCGTTGCGCGGGCCGGGGCGGAGGAGTGAAAGGCCGGCGAGGACGCCGCGATCTAAAGATCCGGCGGTGCGCGTAGCGATTCCATGCTACTTTAAGGGAAACGGGCTCCGGATGCTCTGTAAAAATGCGGGCGCGTCCGACGGTCGGATCGCGGGTTATGGCCCTTTCGAGCGGTTGCTCTTGCCGGCGCGAACCGGCCCCTCCGGGGTTCCGGTCGCGCTTCCCGACGTCCGGCGGTGCCGGACCGCCGCTGCGCTGCCATCGCTCCGCGACCCTTCTCGTGGGCGCCTTCGGTGCGATCATAGGAATTGCTCGTGCATGGGCTCACGGGTGCGATCATACCGGCACTAATGCACCGGATCCCATCGAGAACTCCGAGTTAAGCGTGCTTGGGCGAGAGTAGTACTAGGATGGGTGACCTCACAGGAAGTCCTCGTGTTGCACCCCCTTTTTGCCGGTTCATCGACACGCTCTTTCTTTCTTGTTTTGGTCTCCTTCTCCCCTACCCTTCACTTCCTCACCTTTCCCTTCCCCACGGGCGTCCTCCTTGCGCGGGACGGGCGGAGGAGTGAAAGGCCGGGGCGAGGACGCCGCGATCTAAAGATCCGGCGGTCTGCGTAAGCGATTCCATGGCTACTTTAAGGGAAACGGGCTCCGGATGCTCTGTAAAAATGCGGGCGCGATCCGACGGTCGGATCGCGGGTTATGGCCCCTTTCGAGCCCTTGTTCTTGCCGCGCGAACCGGCCCGCTCCGGGGTTCCGGTCGCGCTTCCCCGTCCGGCGGTGCCGGGCCCGCCGCGTGCGCCGCCGTCGCTCCGCGACCCTTCTCGCGGGCGCCTTCGGCGCGATCATAGGAATTGCTCGTGCATGGGCTCACGGGTGCGATCATACCGGCGCTAATGCACCGGATCCCATCGGAACTCCGTAGTTAAACGTGCTTGGGCGAGAGTAGTACTAGGATGGGTGACCTCTGGGAAGTCCTCGTGTTGCACCCCTCCTTTTTGCCGGTTCATCGACACGCTCTTTCTTTCTTGTTTTGGTCTCCCTTCTCCCCTACCCTTCACTTCCTCACCTTTCCCTTCCCCACACGGCGTCCTCCTTCGCGGGACGGGCGGAGGAGTGAAAGGCCGGGGGGAGGACGCCGCGATCTAAAGATCCGGCGGTACGCGTAGCGATTCCATGGCTACTTTAAGGGAAACGGGCTCCGGATGCTCCTGTAAAAATGCGGGCGCGATCCGACGGTCGGATCGCGGGTTATGGCCCTTTCGAGCGGCTGTTCTTGCCCGGCGCGAGCCGGCCCCCTCGGGGTTCCGGTCGCGCTTCCCCGTCCGGCGGTGCCGGACCGCCGGCTGCGCTGCCGTCGCTCCGCGACCCTTCTCGCGGGCGCCTTCGACGCGATCATAGGAATTGCTCGTGAATGGGCTTCGGGTGGGATGATCCGGCATGGGCTCACGGGTGCGATCATACCAAGGCTAATGCACCGGATCCCATCGGAACTCCGCAGTTAAACGTGCTTGGGCGAGAGTAGTACTAGGATGGGTGACCTCCAGGAAGTCCTCGTGTTGCACCCCTCCTTTTTGCCGGTTCATCGACACGCTCTTTCTTTCTTGTTTTGGTCTCCTTCTCCCCTACCCTTCACTTCCTCACCTTTCCCTTCCCACACGGCGTCCTCCTTGCGCGGGCCAGGGCGGAGGAGTGAAAGGCCCGGGGCGAGGACGCCGCGATCTAAAGATCCGGCGGTCTGCGTAGCGATTCCATGGCTACTTTAAGGGAAACGGGCTCCGGATGCTCCTGTAAAAATCCGGGCGCGATCCGACGGTCGGATCGCGGGTTATGGCCCTTTCGAGCCAGGCTGTTCTTGCCCGGCGCGAACCGGCCCGCTCCGGGGGTTCCGGTCGCGCTTCCCCGTCCGGCGGTGCCGGGCCGCCCTGCGCCTGCCGTCGCTCCGCGACCCTTCTCGCGGGCGCCTTCGACGCGATCATAGGAATTGCTCGTGAATGGGCTCACGGGTGCGATCATAGGAATTGCTCGTGCATGGGCTCACTGGTGCGATCATACCAGCACTAATGCACCGGATCCCATCGGAACTCCACGGTTAAACGTGCTTGGGCGGAGTAGTACTAGGATGGGTGACCTCCCAGGAAGTCCTCGTGTTGCACCCCTCCTTTTTGCCGGTTCATCGACACGCTCTTTCTTTCTTGTTTTGGTCTCCTTCTCCCCTACCCTTCACTTCCTCACCTTTCCCTTCCCACAGGGGCGTCCTCCTTGCGCGGGCCGGGCGGAGGAGTGAAAGGCCGGGCGGGGACGCCGCGATCTAAAGATCCGGCGGTCTGCGTAGCGATTCCATGGCTACTTTAAGGGAAACGGGCTCCGGATGCTCTATGTAAAAATGCAGGGCGCGATCCGACGGTCGGATCGCGGGTTATGGCCCCTTCGAGCCGCTGTTCTTGCCGGCGCGAACCGGCCCGCTCCGGGGTTCGGTCGCGCTTCCCGTCCGGGGTGCCGGGCCGCCGCGTGCGCGCCGTCGCTCCGCGACCCTTCTCGCGGGCGCCTTCGACGCGATCATAGGAATTGCTCGTGCATGGGCTCACGGGTGCGATCATAGGAATTGCTCGTGCATGGGCTCACGGGTGCGATCATACCGGCACTAATGCACGGATCCCATCGGAACTCCGCGGTTAAACGTGCTTGGGCGAGAGTAGTACGAGGATGGGTGACCTCCTGGGAAGTCCTAGTGTTGCACCCCCCTTTTTGCCGGTTCATCGACACGCTCTTTCTTTCTTGTTTTGGTCTCCTTCTCCCCTACCCTTCACTTCCTCACCTTTCCCTTCCCCACGGGCGTCCTCCTTGCGCGGGCCGGGCGGAGGAGTGAAAGGCCCGGGCGAGGACGCCGCGATCTAAAGATCCGGCGGTCGCGTAAGCGATTCCATGGCTACTTTAAGGGAAACGGGCTCCGGATGCTCCTGTAAAAATGCGGGCGCGATCCGACGGTCGGATCGCGGGTTATGGCCCTTTCGAGCCGCTGCTCTTGCCGGCGCGAACCGGCCCGCTCCGGGGTTCCGGTCGCGCTTCCCCGTCCGGGGGTGCCGGGACCGCCGCTGCGCTGCCAGCGTCGCTCCGCGACCCTTCTCGCGGGCGCCTTCGGCGCGATCATAGGAATTGCTCGTGCATGGGCTCACGGGTGCGATCATACCGGCACTAATGCACCGGATCCCATCGGAACTCCGTGGTTAAACGTGCTTGGGCGAGAGTAGTACTAGGATGGGTGACCTCCAGGAAGTCCTCGTGTTACACCCCCCTTTTTGCCAGTTCATCGACACGCTCTTTCTTTCTTGTTTTGGTCTCCTTCTCCCCTACCCTTCACTTCCTCACCTTTCCCTTCCCACACGGCGTCCTCCTTGCGCGGGACGGGCGGAGGAGTGAAAGGCCGGGTGGAGGACGCCGCGATCTAAAGATCCGGCGGTGCGTAGCGATTCCATGGCTACTTTAAGGAAACGGGCTCCGGATGCTCTGTAAAAATGCGGGCGCGATCCGACGGTCGGATCGCGGGTTATGGCCCTTTCAGAGCATTGTTCTTGCCGGCGCGAACCGGCCCCCTCCGGGGTTCCGGTCGCGCTTCCCCGTCCGGCGGTGCCGGGCCCGCCGCTGCGCCTGCCGTCGGTCCGCGACCCTTCTCGCGGGCGCCTTCGACGCGATCATAGGAATTGCTCGTGCATGGGCTCACGGGTGCGATCATACCAGCAGTAATGCACCGGATCCCATCAGAACTCCGTAGTTAAACGTGCTTGGGCGAGAGTAGTACTAGGATGGGTGACCTCCTGGGAAGTCCTCGTGTTGCACCCCTCCTTTTTGCCAGTTCATCGACACGCTCTTTCTTTCTTGTTTTGGTCTCCTTCTCCCCTACCCTTCACTTCCTCACCTTTCCCTTCCCACACGGCGTCCTCCTTGCGCGGGACGGGCGGAGGAGTGAAAGGCCGGGGGGAGGACGCCGCGATCTAAAGATCCGGCGGTGTGCGTAAGCGATTCCATGGCTACTTTAAGGAAACGGGCTCCGGATGCTCCTGTAAAAATGCTGGGCGCGATCCGGCGGTCGGATCGCGGGTTATGGCCCTTTCGAGCCGCTGTTCTTGCCGCGCGCGAACCGGCCCGCTCCGGGGTTCCGGTCGCGCTTCCCCGTCCGGCGGTGCCTGGACCGCCCCTGCGCCTGCCGTCGGTCCGCGACCCTTCTCGCGGGCGCCTTCGACGCGATCATAGGAATTGCTCGTGAATGGGCTTACGGGTGGGATCATACCAGCGCTAATGCCCCGGATCCCATCAGAACTCCGCAATTAAACGTGCTTGGGCGAGAGTAGTACTAGGATGGGTGACCTCCTGGGAAGTCCTCGTGTTGCACCCCTCCTTTTTGCCAGTTCATCGACACGCCCTTTCTTTCTTGTTTTGGTCTCCTTCTCCCCTACCCTTCACTTCCTCACCTTTCCCTTCCCACACGGCGTCCTCCTTGCGCGGGACGGGCGGAGGAGTGAAAGGCCGGGCGAGGCCGCCGCGATCTAAAGATCCGGCGGTGTGCGTAGCGATTCCATTGCTACTTTAAGGGAAACGGGCTCCGGATGCTCTGTAAAAATGCGGGCGCGATCCGACGGTCGGATCGCGGGTTATGGCCCCTTTCGAGCCGCTTGTTCTTGCCGCGTGCAAGCCCGCGCTCTCGGGGTTCCGGTCGCGCTTCCCCGTCCGGCGGTGCCGGACCGCCGCTGCGCGCCGCAACCCTCTGTGACGCTCCGCGACCCTTCTCGCGGGCGCCTTCGGCGCGATCATAGGAATTGCTCGTGCATGGGCTCACGGGTGCGATCATACTGGCACTAATGCACCGGATCCCATCGAGAACTCCGCGGTTAAACGTGCTTGGGCGAGAGTAGTACTAGGATGGGTGACCTCCTGGGAAGTCCTCGTGTTGCACCCCCTTTTTGCCGGTTCATCGACACGCTCTTTCTTTCTTGTTTTGGCCTCCTTCTCCCCTACCCTTCACTTCCTCACCTTTCCCTTCCCACGGGGCGTCCTCCTTGCGCGGGCCGGGCGGAGGAGTGAAAGGCCGGGCGGGGACGCCGCGATCTAAAGATCCGGCGGTGTGCGTAAGCGATTCCATGCTACTTTAAGGGAAACGGGCTCCGGATGCTCCTGTAAAAATGCGGGCGCGATCCGACGGTCGGATCGCGGGTTATGGCCCTTTCGAGCAGCTGTTCTTGCCGCGCGAAGCCGGCCCCTCGGGGGTTCCGGTCGCGCTTCCCCGATCCGGCGGTGCCGGACCGCCTGTGCGCCGCCGTCGCTCCGCGACCCTTCTCGCGAGCGCCTTCGGACGCGATCATAGGAATTGCTCGTGCATGGGCTCACGGGTGCGATCATAGGAATTGCTCGTGCATGGGCTCACGGGTGCGATCATACCGGCACTAATGCACCGGATCCCATCGGAACTCCGCGGTTAAACGTGCTTGGGCGGAGTAGTACTAGGATGGGTGACCTCCTGGGAAGTTCCTCGTGTTGCACCCCCCTTTTTGCCGGTTCATCGACACGCTCTTTCTTTCTTGTTTTGGCCTCCTTCTCCCCTACCCTTCACTTCCTCACCTTTCCCTTCCCACGGGGCGTCCTCGTTGCGCGGGCCGGGCGGAGGAGTGAAAGGCCGGCGAGGACGCCGCGATCTAAAGATCCGGCGGTGCGTAGCGATTCCATGCTACTTTAAGGGAAACGGGCTCCGGATGCTCTGTAAAAATGCGGGCGCGATCCGACGGTCGGATCGCGGGTTATGGCCCTTTCGAGCCGCTTGCTCTTGCCGGCGCGAAGCCGGCCCGCTCCGGGGTTCCGGTCGCGCTTCCCCGTCCCGGGGTGCCGGGCCGCCGCTGCGCACTGCCAGTCGCTCCGCGACCCTTCTCGCGCGGGCGCCTTCGCCGCGATCATAGGAATTGCTCGTGCATGGGCTCACGGGTGCGATCATACCGGCACTAATGCCGGATCCCATCGGAACTCCGCGGTTAAACGTGCTTGGGCGAGTAGTACTAGGATGGGTGACCTCTGGGAAGTCCTCGTGTTGCACACCCCCTTTTTGCCGGGTTCATCGACACGCTCTTTCTTTCTTGTTTTGGTCTCCTTCTCCCCTACCCTTCACTTCCTCACCTTTCCCTTCCCACACGGCGTCCTCCTTGCGCGGGACAGGGCGGAGGAGTGAAAGGCCGAGGTGGAGGGACGCCGCGATCTAAAGATCCGGCGGTGCGCGTAGCGATTCCATGGCTACTTTAAAGGGAAACGGGCTCCGGATGCTCTGTAAAAATGCGGGCGCGATCCGACGGTCGGATCGCGGGTTATGGCCCTTTCGAGCCGCTGTTCTTGCCGCGCGGCCGGCCCGCTCTGGGGTTCCGGTCGCGCTTCCCCGTCCGGCGGTGCCGGACCGCCGCTGCGCTGCCGTCGGTCCGCGACCCTTCTCGCGGGCTCCTTCGACGCGATCATAGGAATTGCTCGTGCATGGGCTCACGGGTGCGATCATACCAGCGCTAATGCACCGGATCCCATCAGAACTCCGTAGTTAAACGTGCTTGGGCGAGAGTAGTACTAGGATGGGTGACCTCCTGGGAAGTCCTCGTGTTGCACCCCTCCTTTTGCCGGTTCATCGACACGCTCTTTCTTTCTTGTTTTGGTCTCCTTCTCCCCTACCCTTCACTTCCTCACCTTTCCCTTCCCACACGGCGTCCTCCTTGCGCGGGACGGGCGGAGGAGTGAAAGGCCGAGGGACGGGACGCCGCGATCTAAAGATCCGGCGGTCTGCGAACGATTCCATGGCTACTTTAAGGGAAACGGGCTCCGGATGCTCCTGTAAAAATGCGGGGCGCGTCCGACGGTCGGATCGCGGGTTATGGCCCTTTCAGCCCGGCTGTTCTTGCCGCGCGAACCGGCCCGCCTCCGGGGTTCCGGTCGCGCTTCCCCGTCCGGCGGTGCCGGACCGCCGCCCTGCGCTGCCGTCGCTCCGCGACCCTTCTCGCCGGGCGCCTTCGGCGCGATCATAGGAATTGCTCGTGAATGGGCTCACGGGTGGGATCATACCGGCGCTAATGCCGGATCCCATCGGAACTCCGCGGTTAAACGTGCTTGGGCGAGAGTAGTACTAGGATGGGTGACCTCTGGGAAGTCCTCGTGTTGCACCCCTCCTTTTTGCCAGTTCATCGACACGCTCTTTCTTTCTTGTTTTGGTCTCCTTCTCCCCTACCCTTCACTTCCTCACCTTTCCCTTCCCACACGGCGTCCTCCTTGCGCGGGACAGGGCGGAGGAGTGAAAGGCCGGGGCGAGACGCCGCGATCTAAAGATCCGGCGGTGTGCGTAGCGATTCCATGGCTACTTTAAGGGAAACGGGCTCCGGATGCTCTGTAAAAATGCGGGCGCGATCAGACGGTCGGATCGCGGGTTATGGCCCTTTCGAGCCGCTGCATTCTTGCCCGCGCGAACCGGCCCCGCTCCGGGGTTCCGGTCGCGCTTCCCCGTCCGGCGGTGCCGGACCGCCGCTGCGCCCTGCGTCGGCTCCGCGACCCTTCTCGCGGGCGCCTCCGACGCGATCATAGGAATTGCTCGTGCATGGGCTCACGGGTGCGATCATACCGGCACTAATGCCGGATCCCATCAGAACTCCGCGGTTAAACGTGCTTGGGCGAGAGTAGTACTAGGATGGGTGACCTCCTGGGAAGTCCTCGTGTTGCACCCCTCCTTTTTGCCAGTTCATCGACACGCTCTTTCTTTCTTGTTTTGGTCTCCTTCTCCCCTACCCTTCACTTCCTCACCTTTCCCTTCCCACACGGCGTCCTCCTTGCGCGGGACGGGCGGAGGAGTGAAAGGCCGGGTGCGAGGACGCCGCGATCTAAAGATCCGGCGGTCTGCGTAGCGATTCCATGGCTACTTTAAGGGAAACGGGCTCCGGATGCTCTGTAAAAATGCGGGCGCGTCCGACGGTCGGATCGCGGGTTATGGCCCTTTCGAGGCGGCTGTTCTTGCCGGCGCGAACCGGCCCGCTCTCGGGGTTCCGGTCGCGCTTCCCCGTCCGGCGGTGCCGGACCGCCCTGCGCTGCCGTCGCTCCGCGACCCTTCTCGCGGGCGCCTTCGACGCGATCATAGGAATTGCTCGTGCATGGGCTCACGGGTGCGATCATACCAGCAGTAATGCACCGGATCCCATCAGAACTCCGTAGTTAAACGTGCTTGGGCGAGAGTAGTACTAGGATGGGTGACCTCACAGGAAGTCCTCGTGTTGCACCCCTCCTTTTTGCCAGTTCATCGACACGCTCTTTCTTTCTTGTTTTGGTCTCCTTCTCCCCTACCCTTCACTTCCTCACCTTTCCCTTCCCCACCGGCGTCCTCCTTGCGCGGGACGGGGCGGAGGAGTGAAAGGCCGCGAGTGGAGGACGCGCGCGATCTAAAGATCCGGCGGTGTGCGTAGCGATTCCATGGCTACTTTAAGGGAAACGGGCTCCGGATGCTCCTGTAAAAATGCGGCGCGTCCCGGCGGTCGGATCGCGGGTTATGGCCCTTTCAAGCCCTTGTTCTTGCCGGCGCGGCAAGCCGGCCCGCCTTGGGGTTCCGGTCGCGCTTCCCCGATCCGGCGGTGCCCGGACCGCCGCTGCGCCTGCCGTCGGTCCGCGACCCTTCTCGCGGGCGCCTTCGACGCGATCATAGGAATTGCTCGTGAATGGGCTTCCGGGTGGGATCATACCAGCGCTAATGCCCCGGATCCCATCGGAACTCCGCGGTTAAACGTGCTTGGGCGGAGTAGTACTAGGATGGGTGACCTCCTGAGGAAGTCCTCGTGTTGCACCCCTCCTTTTTGCCAGTTCATCGACACGCTCTTTCTTTCTTGTTTTGGTCTCCTTCTCCCCTACCCTTCACTTCCTCACCTTTCCCTTCCCACACGGCGTCCTCCTTGCGCGGGACAGGGCGGAGGAGTGAAAGGCCGGGCGAGGACGCCGCGATCTAAAGATCCGGCGGTGTGCGTAGCGATTCCATTGCTACTTTAAGGAAACGGGCTCCGGATGCTCTGTAAAAATGCGGGCGCGATCCGCCGGTCGGATCGCGGGTTATGGCCCTTTCGAGCCGCTTGTTCTTGCCGCGCGAACCGGCCCGCTCCGGGGGTTCGGTCCGCTTCCCGACCAGCGGTGCCGGACCGCCGCTGCGCCGCCGTCGCTCCGCGACCCTTCTCGCGGGCGCCTTCGACGCGATCATAGGAATTGCTCGTGCATGGGCTCACGGGTGCGATCATACTCGTGCATGCACTAATGCACGGATCCCATCGGAACTCCGCGGTTAAACGTGCTTGGGCGAGTAGTACTAGGATGGGTGACCTCCTAGGAAGTCCTCGTGTTGCACCCCCCTTTTGCCGGTTCATCGACACGCTCTTTCTTTCTTGTTTTGGCCTCCTTCTCCCCTACCCTTCACTTCCTCACCTTTCCCTTCCCACGGGGCGTCCTCCTTGCGCGGGCCGGGCGGAGGAGTGAAAGGCCGGGCGGGCGCCGCGATCTAAAGATCCGGCGGTCTGCGTAGCGATTCCATGCTACTTTAAGGAAACGGGCTCCGGATGCTCCTGTAAAAATGCGGGCGCGATCCGACGGTCGGATCGCGGGTTATGGCCCTTTCGAGCCGCTGTTCTTGCCGCGCGAAGCCGGCCCGCTCCGGGGGTTCCGGTCGCGCTTCCCCGTCCGGCGGTGCCGGACCGCGGCTGCGCCGCCGTCGCTCCGCGACCCTTCTCGCGGGCGCCTTGGCGATCATAGGAATTGCTCGTGCATGGGCTCACGGGTGCGATCATAGGAATTGCTCGTGCATGGGCTCACGGGTGCGATCATACCGGCACTAATGCACCGGATCCCATCGGGAACTCCGCGGTTAAACGTGCTTGGGCGAGAGTAGTACTAGGATGGGTGACCTCTGGGAAGTCCTCGTGTTGCACCCCCCTTTTTGCCGGTTCATCGACACGCTCTTTCTTTCTTGTTTTGGCCTCCTTCTCCCCTACCCTTCACTTCCTCACCTTTCCCTTCCCACGGGGGCGTCCTCGTTGCGCGGGCCGGGCGGAGGAGTGAAAGGCCGGGCGAGGACGCCGCGATCTAAAGATCCGGCGGTGTGCGTAGCGATTCCATGCTACTTTAAGGGAAACGGGCTCCGGATGCTCCTGTAAAAATCTGGGCGCGATCCGACGGTCGGATCGCGGGTTATGGCCCTTTCGAGCCATTGCTCTTGCCGGCGCGAGCCGGCCCGCTCCGGGGTTCGGTCGCGCTTCCCGACCGGGGTGCCGGGCCGGCTGCGCCGCCGTCGCTCCGCGACCCTTCTCGCGGGCGCCTTCGGAAGTGGATGGGCTACGGGTGCGATCATAGGAATTGCTCGTGCATGGGCTCACGGGTGCGATCATACCGGCACTAATGCACCGGATCCCATCGGAACTCCGCGGTTAAACGTGCTTGGGCGAGAGTAGTACTAGGATGGGTGACCTCACAGGAAGTCCTCGTGTTGCACCCCTCCTTTTTGCCGGTTCATCGACACGCTCTTTCTTTCTTGTTTTGGTCTCCTTCTCCCCTACCCTTCACTTCCTCACCTTTCCCTTCCCACGGGGCGTCCTCCTTGCGCGGGCCGGGCGGAGGAGTGAAAGGCCGGGGCGAGGGACGCCGCGATCTAAAGATCCGGCGGTCGCGTAAGCGATTCCATGCTACTTTAAGGGAAACGGGCTCCGGATGCTCCTGTAAAAATCTGGGGCGCGATCCGACGGTCGGATCGCGGGTTTATGGCCCTTCCCGAGCCGCTGTTCTTGCCGCGCGAACCGGCCCGCTCCGGGGTTCGGTCGCGCTTCCCCGTCCGGCGGTGCCGGACCGCGGCTGCGCCGCCGTCGGTCCGCGACCCTTCTCGCGCGGGCGCCTTGGGCTACGGGTGCGATCATAGGAATTGCTCGTGCATGGGCTCACGGGTGCGATCATACCCGGCACTAATGCACCGGATCCCATCGGAACTCCGCGGTTAAACGTGCTTGGGCGAGAGTAGTACTAGGATGGGTGACCTCACAGGAAGTCCTCGTGTTGCACCCCCCCCTTTTGCCGAGTTCATCGACACGCTCTTTCTTTCTTGTTTTGGCCTCCTTCTCCCCTACCCTTCACTTCCTCACCTTTCCCTTCCCACGGGGCGTCCTCCTTGCGCGGGCCGGGCGGAGGAGTGAAAGGCCGGGAGGCGGGACGCCGCGATCTAAAGATCCGGCGGTGCGCGTAAGCGATTCCATGGCTACTTTAAGGGAAACGGGCTCCGGATGCTCCTGTAAAAATGCGGGCGCGTCAGACGGTCGGATCGCGGGTTATGGCCCTTTCGAGCCGCTGTTCTTGCCGCGCGAACCGGCCCCGCTCCGGGGTTCGGTCGCGCTTCCCCGTCCGGCGGTGCCGGGCCCGCTGCCGCCGTCGCTCGCGACCCTTCTCGCGCGACCCTTCTCGCGGGCGCCTTCGAGGGCTCGCGATCATAGGAATTGCTCGTGCATGGGCTCACGGGTGCGATCATACCGGCACTAATGCCGGATCCCATCGGAACTCCGGTTAAACGTGCTTGGGCGGAGTAGTACTAGGATGGGTGACCTCTGGGAAGTCCTCCTGTTACACCCCCCTTTTTGCCAGTTCATCGACACGCTCTTTCTTTCTTGTTTTGGTCTCCTTCTCCCCTACCCTTCACTTCCTCACCTTTCCCTTCCCCACGGGCGTCCTCCTTGCGCGGGCCGGGCGGAGGAGTGAAAGGCCGGGCGGGGACGCCGCGATCTAAAGATCCGGCGGTGTGCGTAGCGATTCCATTGCTACTTTAAGGGAAACGGGCTCCGGATGCTCTGTAAAAATGCGGCGCGATCCGACGGTCGGATCGCGGGTTATGGCCCTTTCGAGCGCACTTGTTCTTGCCGCGCGAACCGGCCCGCTCCGGGGGTTCGGTCGCGCTTCCGGCCGGGGTGCCGGGCCCGCCGCTGCGCCGCCGTCGCTCCGCGACCCTTCTCGCGGGCGCCTTCGGCGCGATCATAGGAATTGCTCGTGCATGGGCTCACGGGTGCGATCATACCGGCACTAATGCACCGGATCCCATCGGAACTCCGCGGTTAAACGTGCTTGGGCGAGAGTAGTACTAGGATGGGTGACCTCACAGGAAGTCCTCGTGTTGCACCCCCCCTTTTGCCGGTTCATCGACACGCTCTTTCTTTCTTGTTTTGGCCTCCTTCTCCCCTACCCTTCACTTCCTCACCTTTCCCTTCCCCCACGGGGCGTCCTCGTTGCGCGGGCCGGGCGGAGGAGTGAAAGGCCGGGCGGAGGACGCCGCGATCTAAAGATCCGGCGGTTGCGTAGCGATTCCATTGCTACTTTAAGGGAAACGGGCTCCGGATGCTCTCGTAAAAATGCGGGCGCGATCCGACGGTCGGATCGCGGGTTATGGCCCTTTCGAGCCGCTGTTCTTGCCGCGCCGCGGCAACGGCCCGCTCCGGGGGTTCCGGTCGCGCTTCCCGGCCCGGGGTGCCGGACCGCCGCTGCGCCCGCCGTCGCTCCGCGACCCTTCTCGCGGGCGCCTTCGACGCGATCATAGGAATTGCTCGTGCATGGGCTCACGGGTGCGATCATACCAGCACTAATGCACCGGATCCCATCAGAACTCCGCGGTTAAACGTGCTTGGGCGAGTAGTACTAGGATGGGTGACCTCTGGGAAGTCCTCGTGTTGCACCCCCTTTTTGCCGGTTCATCGACACGCTCTTTCTTTCTTGTTTTGGCCTCCTTCTCCCCTACCCTTCACTTCCTCACCTTTCCCTTCCCACGGGGGCGTCCTCGTTGCGCGGGCCGGGCGGAGGAGTGAAAGGCCGGGCGGGGACGCCGCGATCTAAAGATCCGGCGGTCTGCGTAAGCGATTCCATGCTACTTTAAGGGAAACGGGCTCCGGATGCTCCTGTAAAAATGCGGGCGCGATCCGACGGTCGGATCGCGGGTTATGGCCCTTTCGAGCCAGCTGTTCTTGCCGGCGCGAAGCCGGCCCCTCCGGGGGTTCGGTCGCGCTTCCCGGCCGGGGGTGCCGGACGCCGGCTGCGCGCCCCGTCGCTCCGCGACCCTTCTCGCGGCGCGCCTCAATGGGCTCACGGGGCGATCATAGGAATTGCTCGTGCATGGGCTCACGGGTGCGATCATACCCGGCACTAATGCACCGGATCCCATCGGAACTCCGCGGTTAAACGTGCTTGGGCGAGTAGTACTAGGATGGGTGACCTCCTGGGAAGTCCTCGTGTTGCACCCCCCCTTTTGCCGGTTCATCGACACGCTCTTTCTTTCTTGTTTTGGCCTCCTTCTCCCCTACCCTTCACTTCCTCACCTTTCCCTTCCCACGGGGCGTCCTCGTTGCGCGGGCCGGGCGGAGGAGTGAAAGGCCGGGGCGGGACGCCGCGATCTAAAGATCCGGCGGTCTGCGTAGCGATTCCATGCTACTTTAAGGGAAACGGGCTCCGGATGCTCTGTAAAAATGCGGGCGCGATCCGACGGTCGGATCGCGGGTTATAGCCCTTTCGAGCCGCTGTTCTTGCCCGCGCGGCCGGCCCGCTCCGGGGTTCCGGTCGCGCTTCCCGGCCCGGGGGTGCCGGGCCGCCGCTGCGCCGCCGTCGCTCCGCGACCCTTCTCGCGGGCGCCTTCGGCGCGATCATAGGAATTGCTCGTGCATGGGCTCACGGGTGCGATCATAGGAATTGCTCGTGCATGGGCTCACGGGTGCGATCATACCGGCACTAATGCACCGGATCCCATCGGAACTCCGCGGTTAAACGTGCTTGGGCGAGAGTAGTACTAGGATGGGTGACCTCTGGGAAGTCCTCGTGTTGCACCCCCCTTTTGCCGGTTCATCGACACGCTCTTTCTTTCTTGTTTTGGCCTCCTTCTCCCCTACCCTTCACTTCCTCACCTTTCCCTTCCCACGGGGCGTCCTCGTTGCGCGGGCCGGGGCGGAGGAGTGAAAGGCCGGGCGAGGACGCCGCGATCTAAAGATCCGGCGGTGCGCGTAGCGATTCCATGCTACTTTAAGGAAACGGGCTCCGGATGCTCTGTAAAAATGCGGCGCGATCGACGGTCGGATCGCGGGTTATGGCCCCTTTCGGCCGTTGTTCTTGCCGGCGCGAAGCCGGCCCGCTCCGGGGTTCCGGTCGCGCTTCCCCGGCCGGGGGTGCCGGGACCGCCGCTGCGCCCGCCGTCGCTCGCGACCCTTCTCGCGGGCGCCTTCGGCGCGATCATAGGAATTGCTCGTGCATGGGCTCACGGGTGCGATCATGGATTGCTCGGCAGGCACTAATGCACACCGGATCCCATCGAACTCCGCGGTTAAACGTGCTTGGGCGGAGTAGTACTAGGATGGGTGACCTCCTGGGAAGTCCTCGTGTTGCACCCCCCTTTTTGCCGAGTTCATCGACACGCTCTTTCTTTCTTGTTTTGGCCTCCTTCTCCCCTACCCTTCACTTCCTCACCTTTCCCTTCCCACGGGGCGTCCTCGTTGCGCGGGCCGGGGCGGAGGAGTGAAAGGCCGGGGCGGGGACGCCGCGATCTAAAGATCCGGCGGTCTGCGTAGCGATTCCATTGCTACTTTAAGGGAAACGGGCTCCGGATGCTCTGTAAAAATGCGGGCGCGATCCGACGGTCGGATCGCGGGTTATGGCCCTTTCGAGCCGGCATTGTTCTTGCCGGCGCGAACCGGCCCGCTCCGGGGGTTCCGGTCGCGCTTCCGGCCGGGGTGCCGGACCGCCGCTGCGCCGCCGTCGCTCCGCGACCCTTCTCGCGGGCGCCTTCGCGCGATCATAGGAATTGCTCGTGCATGGGCTCACGGGTGCGATCATAGGAATTGCTCGTGCATGGGCTCACGGGTGCGATCATACCGGCACTAATGCACCGGATCCCATCGGAACTCCGCGGTTAAACGTGCTTGGGCGAGAGTAGTACTAGGATGGGTGACCTCTGGGAAGTCCTCGTGTTGCACCCCCCTTTTTGCCGGTTCATCGACACGCTCTTTCTTTCTTGTTTTGGCCTCCTTCTCCCCTACCCTTCACTTCCTCACCTTTCCCTTCCCACGGGGCGTCCTCCTTGCGCGGGCCGGGCGGAGGAGTGAAAGGCCGGGCGAGGACGCCGCGATCTAAAGATCCGGCGGTGCTGCGTAGCGATTCCATTGCTACTTTAAGGGAAACGGGCTCCGGATGCTCTGTAAAAATGCGGGCGCGATCCGACGGTCGGATCGCGGGTTATGGCCCTTTCGAGCGGCTGTTCTTGCCGCGCGAACCGGCCCGCTCCGGGGGTTCCGGTCGCGCTTCCCCGGCCGGGGTGCCGGACCGCCGGCTGCGCCGCCGTCGCTCCGCGACCCTTCTCGCGGGCGCCGTCATCGGCTCACGGTGCGATCATAGGAATTGCTCGTGCATGGGCTCACGGGTGCGATCATACCGGCACTAATGCCGGATCCCATCGGAACTCCGCGGTTAAACGTGCTTGGGCGAGAGTAGTACTAGGATGGGTGACCTCACAGGAAGTCCTCGTGTTGCACCCCCTTTTTGCCGGTTCATCGACACGCTCTTTCTTTCTTGTTTTGGCCTCCTTCTCCCCTACCCTTCACTTCCTCACCTTTCCCTTCCCCCAGGGCGTCCTCGTTGCGCGGGCCGGGCGGAGGAGTGAAAGGCCGGCGGGGACGCCCGCGATCTAAAGATCCGGCGGTCTGCGTAAGCGATTCCATGCTACTTTAAGGAAACGGGCTCCGGATGCTCCTGTAAAAATACGGGCGCGATCCGACGGTCGGATCGCGGGTTATGGCCCTTTCGGCCGCTGTTCTTGCCGGCGCGAAGCCGGCCCGCTCCGGGGTTCCGGTCGCGCTTCCCGGCCGGGGGTGCCGGGCCGCGCTTGCGCCGCCGTCGCTCCGCGACCCTTCTCGCGGGCGCCTTCGGCGCGATCATAGGAATTGCTCGTGCATGGGCTCACGGGTGCGATCATAGGAATTGCTCGTGCATGGGCTCACGGGTGCGATCATACCGGCACTAATGCACGGATCCCATCGGAACTCCGCGGTTAAACGTGCTTGGGCGGAGTAGTACTAGGATGGGTGACCTCACAGGAAGTCCTCGTGTTGCACCCCCTTTTTGCCGGTTCATCGACACGCTCTTTCTTTCTTGTTTTGGCCTCCTTCTCCCCTACCCTTCACTTCCTCACCTTTCCCTTCCCACGGGGCGTCCTCGTTGCGCGGGCCGGGCGGAGGAGTGAAAGGCCGGGCGGGACGCCGCGATCTAAAGATCCGGCGGTGCGTAGCGATTCCATGCTACTTTAAGGGAAGCGGGCTCCGGATGCTCCTGTAAAAATGCGGGCGCGTCCGACGGTCGGATCGCGGGTTATGGCCCTTTCGGCCGCTTGTTCTTGCCGCGCGAACCGGCCCGCTCCGGGGTTCGGTCGCGCTTCCCGACCCGGGGTGCCGGGCCGCCGCTGCGCCGCCGTCGCTCGCGACCCTTCTCGCGGGCGCCTTCGCGCGATCATAAGGTGCTCGTGCATGGGCTCACGGGTGCGATCATAGGAATTGCTCGTGCATGGGCTCACGGGTGCGATCATACCGGCACTAATGCATGCCGGATCCCATCGGAACTCCGCGGTTAAACGTGCTTGGGCGGAGTAGTACTAGGATGGGTGACCTCCTGGGAAGTCCTCGTGTTGCACCCCCCTTTTGCCGGTTCATCGACACGCTCTTTCTTTCTTGTTTTGGCCTCCTTCTCCCCTACCCTTCACTTCCTCACCTTTCCCTTCCCACGGGCGTCCTCCTTGCGCGGGCCGGGCGGAGGAGTGAAAGGCCGGGCGGGACGCCGCGATCTAAAGATCCGGCGGTCGCGTAAGCGATTCCATGCTACTTTAAGGGAAACGGGCTCCGGATGCTCTGTAAAAATGCGGGCGCGTCCGACGGTCGGATCGCGGGTTATGGCCCTTTCGGCCCGCTGTTCTTGCCGCGCGAACCGGCCCGCTCCGGGGTTCCGGTCGCGCTTCCCCGGCCGGGGTGCCGGACGCCGCTGCGCCCGCCGTCGCTCCGCGACCCTTCTCGCGGGCGCCTTCGCCGCGATCATAGGAATTGCTCGTGCATGGGCTCACGGGTGCGATCATAGGAATTGCTCGTGCATGGGCTCACGGGTGCGATCATACCGGCACTAATGCCGGATCCCATCGGAACTCCGCGGTTAAACGTGCTTGGGCGAGTAGTACTAGGATGGGTGACCTCCTGGGAAGTCCTCGTGTTGCACCCCCCTTTTGCCGGTTCATCGACACGCTCTTTCTTTCTTGTTTTGGCCTCCTTCTCCCCTACCCTTCACTTCCTCACCTTTCCCTTCCCACGGGGCGTCCTCGTTGCGCGGGCCGGGCGGAGGAGTGAAAGGCCGGGCGGGACGCCGCGATCTAAAGATCCGGCGGTCTGCGTAGCGATTCCATGCTACTTTAAGGGAAGCGGGCTCCGGATGCTCCTGTAAAAATGCGGGCGCGATCCGACGGTCGGATCGCGGGTTATGGCCCTTCGAGCCCGGCTGTTCTTGCCGCGCTGGCCGGCCCGCTCCGGGGTTCGGTCGCGCTTCCCGGCCGGGGGTGCCGGACCGCCGGCTGCGCCGCCGTCGCTCGCGACCCTTCTCGCGGGCGCCTTCGCGCGATCATAGGAATTGCTCGTGCATGGGCTCACGGGTGCGATCATAGGAATTGCTCGTGCATGGGCTCACGGGTGCGATCATACCGGCACTAATGCCGGATCCCATCAGAACTCCGCGGTTAAACGTGCTTGGGCGAGAGTAGTACTAGGATGGGTGACCTCCACAGGAAGTCCTCGTGTTGCACCCCCCTTTTTGCCGGTTCATCGACACGCTCTTTCTTTCTTGTTTTGGCCTCCTTCTCCCCTACCCTTCACTTCCTCACCTTTCCCTTCCCACGGGGGCGTCCTCGTTGCGCGGGCCGGGCGGAGGAGTGAAAGGCCGGGGCGAGGGCGCCGCGATCTAAAGATCCGGCGGTGCGCAAGCGATTCCATGGCTACTTTAAGGGAAACGGGCTCCGGATGCTCCTGTAAAAATCGGGCGCGATCCGACGGTCGGATCGCGGGTTATGGCCCCTTCGAGCGGTTGTTCTTGCCGCGCGAACCGGCCCGCTCCGGGGGTTCGGTCGCGCTTCCCGGCCGGGGTGCCGGACCGCCGCTGCGCCCGCCGTCGCTCCGCGACCCTTCTCGCGGGCGCCTTCGGCCGCGATCATAGGAATTGCTCGTGCATGGGCTCACGGGTGCGATCATAGGAATTGCTCGTGCATGGGCTCACGGGTGCGATCATACCGGCACTAATGCCGGATCCCATCGGAACTCCGCGGTTAAACGTGCTTGGGCGAGAGTAGTACTAGGATGGGTGACCTCACAGGAAGTCCTCGTGTTGCACCCCCCTTTTGCCGGTTCATCGACACGCTCTTTCTTTCTTGTTTTGGCCTCCTTCTCCCCTACCCTTCACTTCCTCACCTTTCCCTTCCCACGGGGCGTCCTCGTTGCGCGGGCCGGGCGGAGGAGTGAAAGGCCGGAGCGGGGACGCCGCGATCTAAAGATCCGGCGGTGCGTAAGCGATTCCATGCTACTTTAAGGAAACGGGCTCCGGATGCTCCTGTAAAAATGCAGGCGCGATCAGACGGTCGGATCGCGGGTTATGGCCCTTCGAGCCGTTGTTCTTGCCGGCGCGAGCCGGCCCGCTCCGGGGTTCCGGTCGCTTCCCGCCGCCAGGGTGCCGGGCCCGCCGCTGCGCCGCCGTCGCTCCGCGACCCTTCTCGCGGGCGCCTTCGACGCGATCATAGGAATTGCTCGTGCATGGGCTCACGGGTGCGATCATAGGAATTGCTCGTGCATGGGCTCACGGGTGCGATCATACCGGCACTAATGCACCGGATCCCATCGGAACTCCGCGGTTAAACGTGCTTGGGCGAGAGTAGTACTAGGATGGGTGACCTCACAGGAAGTCCTCGTGTTGCACCCCCCTTTTGCCGGTTCATCGACACGCTCTTTCTTTCTTGTTTTGGCCTCCTTCTCCCCCTACCCTTCACTTCCTCACCTTTCCCTTCCCACGGGGCGTCCTCCTTGCGCGGGCCGGGCGGAGGAGTGAAAGGCCGGGGCGGGACGCCGCGATCTAAAGATCCGGCGGTCTGCGTAGCGATTCCATGCTACTTTAAGGGAAACGGGCTCCGGATGCTCTGTAAAAATGCGGGCGCGATCCGACGGTCGGATCGCGGGTTATGGCCCTTTCGAGCCGGTTGTTCTTGCCGCGCGAAGCCGGCCCGCTCCGGGGTTCCGGTCGCGCTTCCCGGCCGGGGTGCCGGGCCGCCGCTGCGCCCGCCGTCGCTCCGCGACCCTTCTCGCGGGCGCCTTCGACGCGATCATAGGAATTGCTCGTGCATGGGCTCACGGGTGCGATCATAGGAATTGCTCGTGCATGGGCTCACGGGTGCGATCATACCGGCACTAATGCACCGGATCCCATCGGAACTCCGCGGTTAAACGTGCTTGGGCGGAGTAGTACTAGGATGGGTGACCTCCCTAGGAAGTCCTCGTGTTGCACCCCCCTTTTTGCCGGTTCATCGACACGCTCTTTCTTTCTTGTTTTGGCCTCCTTCTCCCCTACCCTTCACTTCCTCACCTTTCCCTTCCCACGGGGCGTCCTCGTTGCGCGGGCCGGGCGGAGGAGTGAAAGGCCGGGCGGGGACGCCGCGATCTAAAGATCCGGCGGTGCAACGTAGCGATTCCATGGCTACTTTAAGGAAACGGGCTCCGGATGCTCCTGTAAAAATGCGGGCGCGATCCGACGGTCGGATCGCGGGTTATGGCCCTTTCGGCCGTTGTTCTTGCCGGCGCGAACCGGCCCGCTCCGGGGGTTCCGGTCGCGCTTCCCCGACCCGGGGTGCCGGACCGCCGCTGCGCCCGCCGTCGCTCCGCGACCCTTCTCGCGGGCGCCTTCGACGCGATCATAGGAATTGCTCGTGCATGGGCTCACGGGTGCGATCATAGGAATTGCTCGTGCATGGGCTCACGGGTGCGATCATACCGGCACTAATGCCGGATCCCATCGAACTCCGCGGTTAAACGTGCTTGGGCGAGTAGTACTAGGATGGGTGACCTCTGCAGGAAGTCCTCGTGTTGCACCCCCCTTTTTGCCGGTTCATCGACACGCTCTTTCTTTCTTGTTTTGGCCTCCTTCTCCCCTACCCTTCACTTCCTCACCTTTCCCTTCCCACGGGGCGTCCTCGTTGCGCGGGCCGGGCGGAGGAGTGAAAGGCCGGGCGGGGCCGCCGCGATCTAAAGATCCGGCGGTGCTGCGTAGCGATTCCATGCTACTTTAAGGGAAACGGGCTCCGGATGCTCTGTAAAAATGCGGGCGCGTCCGACGGTCGGATCGCGGGTTATAGCCCTTTCGGCGGCTTGTTCTTGCCGCGCGAACCGGCCCGCTCCGGGGGTTCGGTCGCGCTTCCCGACCCGGGGGTGCCGGACCGCCGCTGCGCCGCCGTCGCTCCGCGACCCTTCTCGCGGGCGCCTTCGGCGCGATCATAGGAATTGCTCGTGCATGGGCTCACGGGTGCGATCATAGGAATTGCTCGTGCATGGGCTCACGGGTGCGATCATACCGGCACTAATGCACCGGATCCCATCGGAACTCCGCGGTTAAACGTGCTTGGGCGAGAGTAGTACTAGGATGGGTGACCTCACAGGAAGTCCTCGTGTTGCACCCCCCTTTTTGCCGGTTCATCGACACGCTCTTTCTTTCTTGTTTTGGCCTCCTTCTCCCCTACCCTTCACTTCCTCACCTTTCCCTTCCCACGGGGCGTCCTCGTTGCGCGGGCCGGGCGGAGGAGTGAAAGGCCGGGCGGGACGCCGCGATCTAAAGATCCGGCGGTCGCGTAAGCGATTCCATTGCTACTTTAAGGGAAACGGGCTCCGGATGCTCTGTAAAAATGCGGGCGCGTCAGACGGTCGGATCGCGGGTTATGGCCCTTTCGAGCCCGCTGTTCTTGCCGCGCGGCCGGCCCGCTCCGGGGGTTCCGTCGCGCTTCCCGCCGGGGTGCCGGGCCGCCGCTGCGCCGCCGTCGCTCCGCGACCCTTCTCGCGGGCGCCTTCGGCGCGATCATAGGAATTGCTCGTGCATGGGCTCACGGGTGCGATCATATGCTCGTGCATGGGCTCACGGGTGCGAATGCACCGGATCCCATCGGAACTCCGCGGTTAAACGTGCTTGGGCGAGAGTAGTACTAGGATGGGTGACCTCTGGGAAGTCCTCGTGTTGCACCCCCTTTTTGCCGGTTCATCGACACGCTCTTTCTTTCTTGTTTTGGCCTCCTTCTCCCCTACCCTTCACTTCCTCACCTTTCCCTTCCCACGGGGCGTCCTCGTTGCGCGGGCCGGGCGGAGGAGTGAAAGGCCGGGCGGGACGCGCCGCGATCTAAAGATCGGCGGTGCGTAGCGATTCCATGCTACTTTAAGGGAAACGGGCTCCGGATGCTCTGTAAAAATGCGGGCGCGTCCGACGGTCGGATCGCGGGTTATGGCCCTTTCGAGCCGGCTGTTCTTGCCGCGCGAAGCCGGCCCCGCTCCGGGGGTTCCGGTCGCGCTTCCCGGCCCGGGGTGCCGGGCCGCCGCTGCGCCGCCGTCGCTCCGCGACCCTTCTCGCGGGCGCCGTGCATGGGCTCACGGTGCGATCATAGGAATTGCTCGTGCATGGGCTCACGGGTGCGATCATACCGGCACTAATGCCGGATCCCATCGGAACTCCGCGGTTAAACGTGCTTGGGCGAGAGTAGTACTAGGATGGGTGACCTCACAGGAAGTCCTCGTGTTGCACCCCCCTTTTTGCCGGTTCATCGACACGCTCTTTCTTTCTTGTTTTGGCCTCCTTCTCCCCTACCCTTCACTTCCTCACCTTTCCCTTCCCACGGGGCGTCCTCCTTGCGCGGGCCGGGCGGAGGAGTGAAAGGCCGGCGGGGACGCCGCGATCTAAAGATCCGGCGGGTGCGTAAGCGATTCCATGCTACTTTAAGGGAAACGGGCTCCGGATGCTCCTGTAAAAATGCGGGGCGCGATCCGACGGTCGGATCGCGGGTTATGAGCCCTTTCGGCGGCATTTGTTCTTGCCGCGCGAAGCCGGCCCGCTCCGGGGGTTCGGTCGCGCTTCCCAGGCCCGGGGTGCCGGACCGCCGCTGCGCCGCCGTCGCTCCGCGACCCTTCTCGCGGGCGCCTTCGACGCGATCATAGGAATTGCTCGTGCATGGGCTCACGGGTGCGATCATAGGAATTGCTCGTGCATGGGCTCACGGGTGCGATCATACCGGCACTAATGCACCGGATCCCATCGGAACTCCGCGGTTAAACGTGCTTGGGCGAGAGTAGTACTAGGATGGGTGACCTCCTGGGAAGTCCTCGTGTTGCACCCCCTTTTTGCCGGTTCATCGACACGCTCTTTCTTTCTTGTTTTGGCCTCCTTCTCCCCTACCCTTCACTTCCTCACCTTTCCCTTCCCACGGGGCGTCCTCGTTGCGCGGGCCGGGCGGAGGAGTGAAAGGCCGGGCGGGGGACGCCGCGATCTAAAGATCCGGCGGTGCGCGTAAGCGATTCCATGCTACTTTAAGGGAAACGGGCTCCGGATGCTCTGTAAAAATGCGGGCGCGATCAGACGGTCGGATCGCGGGTTATGGCCCCTTCGGCCGCTGTTCTTGCCGGCGCGAAGCCGGCCCGCTCCGGGGTTCGGTCGCGCTTCCCGACCGAGGGTGCCGGGCCGCCGCTGCGCCGCCGTCGCTCCGCGACCCTTCTCGCGAGCGCCTTCGACGCGATCATAGGAATTGCTCGTGCATGGGCTCACGGGTGCGATCATAGGAATTGCTCGTGCATGGGCTCACGGGTGCGATCATACCAGCACTAATGCACCGGATCCCATCAGAACTCCGCAGTTAAACGTGCTTGGGCGAGAGTAGTACTAGGATGGGTGACCTCCTAGGAAGTCCTCGTGTTGCACCCCCCTTTTTGCCAGTTCATCGACACGCTCTTTCTTTCTTGTTTTGGCCTCCTTCTCCCCTACCCTTCACTTCCTCACCTTTCCCTTCCCACGGGGCGTCCTCGTTGCGCGGGCCGGGCGGAGGAGTGAAAGGCCGGGCGAGGGGCGCCGCGATCTAAAGATCCGGCGGTGCGTAAGCGATTCCATGCTACTTTAAGGAAACGGGCTCCGGATGCTCTGTAAAAATGCGGGCGCGATCCGACGGTCGGATCGCGGGTTATGGCCCCTTCCGGCGTTGTTCTTGCCGCGCGAACCGGCCCCGCTCCGGGGTTCGGTCGCGCTTCCCGGCCGGGGGTGCCGGACCGCCGCTGCGCCCGCCGTCGCTCCGCGACCCTTCTCGCGGGCGCCTAGGAATTGCTCGTGCAGGGCTCACGGTGCGATCATAGGAATTGCTCGTGCATGGGCTCACGGGTGCGATCATACCGGCACTAATGCACGGATCCCATCGGAACTCCGCGGTTAAACGTGCTTGGGCGAGAGTAGTACTAGGATGGGTGACCTCACAGGAAGTCCTCGTGTTGCACCCCCTTTTTGCCGGTTCATCGACACGCTCTTTCTTTCTTGTTTTGGCCTCCTTCTCCCCTACCCTTCACTTCCTCACCTTTCCCTTCCCACGGGGCGTCCTCCTTGCGCGGGCCGGGCGGAGGAGTGAAAGGCCGGGGCGGGACGCCGCGATCTAAAGATCCGGCGGTGCGTAAGCGATTCCATGCTACTTTAAAGGAAACGGGCTCCGGATGCTCTGTAAAAATGCGGGCGCGATCCGACGGTCGGATCGCGGGTTATAGCCCTTCCGAGCCGCTGTTCTTGCCGCGCGAACCGGCCCCCTCCGGGGGTTCCGGTCGCGCTTCCCGACCGGGGTGCCGGGCCGCTGCGCCGCCGTCGCTCCGCGACCCTTCTCGCGCGAGCGCCTTCGCGATCATAGGAATTGCTCGTGCATGGGCTCACGGGTGCGATCATAGGAATTGCTCGTGCATGGGCTCACGGGTGCGATCATACCGGCACTAATGCCGGATCCCATCGAACTCCGCGGTTAAACGTGCTTGGGCGGAGTAGTACTAGGATGGGTGACCTCTGGGAAGTCCTCGTGTTGCACCCCCCTTTTTGCCGGTTCATCGACACGCTCTTTCTTTCTTGTTTTGGCCTCCCTTCTCCCCTACCCTTCACTTCCTCACCTTTCCCTTCCCACGGGGCGTCCTCGTTGCGCGGGCCGGGGCGGAGGAGTGAAAGGCCGGCGGGACGCCGCGATCTAAAGATCCGGCGGTCTGCGTAAGCGATTCCATGCTACTTTAAGGGAAACGGGCTCCGGATGCTCCTGTAAAAATGCGGGCGCGATCAGACGGTCGGATCGCGGGTTATGGCCCTTTCGAGCCGTTGTTCTTGCCGCGCGACGGCCCCGCTCCGGGGGTTCGGTCGCGCTTCCCGGCCGGGGTGCCGGGCCGCCGCTGCGCCGCCGTCGCTCCGCGACCCTTCTCGCGGGCGCCTTCGACGCGATCATAGGAATTGCTCGTGCATGGGCTCACGGGTGCGATCATTGCTCGTGCATGGGCTCACGGGTGAATACGCACTAATGCCGGATCCCATCGGAACTCCGCGGTTAAACGTGCTTGGGCGAGAGTAGTACTAGGATGGGTGACCTCGCAGGAAGTCCTCGTGTTGCACCCCCTTTTTGCCGGTTCATCGACACGCTCTTTCTTTCTTGTTTTGGCCTCCTTCTCCCCTACCCTTCACTTCCTCACCTTTCCCTTCCCACGGGGCGTCCTCCTTGCGCGGGCCGGGCGGAGGAGTGAAAGGCCGGGCGGGACGCCGCGATCTAAAGATCCGGCGGTGCGCGTAGCGATTCCATTGCTACTTTAAGGAAACGGGCTCCGGATGCTCTGTAAAAATGCGGGCGCGATCCGACGGTCGGATCGCGGGTTATGGCCCCTTTCGAGCCAGTTGTTCTTGCCGCGCTGAAGCCGGCCCGCTCCGGGGTTCCGGTCGCGCTTCCCCGACCGGGGTGCCGGGCCGCCGCCTGCGCCGCCGTCGCTCCGCGACCCTTCTCGCGGCGCCGACGCGATCATAGGAATTGCTCGTGCATGGGCTCACGGGTGCGATCATAGGAATTGCTCGTGCATGGGCTCACGGGTGCGATCATACCGGCACTAATGCACCGGATCCCATCGGAACTCCGCGGTTAAACGTGCTTGGGCGGAGTAGTACTAGGATGGGTGACCTCCCAGGAAGTCCTCGTGTTGCACCCCCCTTTTTGCCGGTTCATCGACACGCTCTTTCTTTCTTGTTTTGGCCTCCTTCTCCCCCTACCCTTCACTTCCTCACCTTTCCCTTCCCACGGGGCGTCCTCGTTGCGCGGGCCGGGCGGAGGAGTGAAAGGCCGGGCGGGACGCCGCGATCTAAAGATCCGGCGGTCGCGTAAGCGATTCCATGCTACTTTAAGGGAAACGGGCTCCGGATGCTCCTGTAAAAATGCGGGCGCGATCCGACGGTCGGATCGCGGGTTATGGCCCCTTCCGAGCATTTGTTCTTGCCGCGCGCGGCCCGCTCCGGGGTTCGGTCGCGCTTCCCGGCCGGGGTGCCGGGCGCCTGCGCCCGCCGTCGCTCCGCGACCCTTCTCGTGGCGCCTTCGGCGCGATCATAGGAATTGCTCGTGCATGGGCTCACGGGTGCGATCATAGGAATTGCTCGTGCATGGGCTCGCGGGTGCGATCATACCGGCACTAATGCACCGGATCCCATCGGAACTCCGCGGTTAAACGTGCTTGGGCGAGAGTAGTACTAGGATGGGTGACCTCCTTAGGAAGTCCTCGTGTTGCACCCCCCTTTTTGCCGGTTCATCGACACGCTCTTTCTTTCTTGTTTTGGCCTCCTTCTCCCCTACCCTTCACTTCCTCACCTTTCCCTTCCCACGGGGGCGTCCTCGTTGCGCGGGCCGGGCGGAGGAGTGAAAGGCCGGGCGGGGACGCCGCGATCTAAAGATCCGGCGGTGCGTAACGATTCCATGCTACTTTAAGGGGAAACGGGCTCCGGATGCTCCTGTAAAAATGCGGGCGCGTCAGCGCGGTCGGATCGCGGGTTATGGCCCTTTCGGCCAGTTGTTCTTGCCGGCGCTGAAGCCGGCCCGCTCCGGGGGTTCCGGTCGCGCTTCCCGGCCGGGGGTGCCGGACCGCCGCTGCGCCGCCGTCGCTCCGCGACCCTTCTCGCGGCGCCTTCGGCGATCATAGGAATTGCTCGTGCATGGGCTCACGGGTGCGATCATAGGAATTGCTCGTGCATGGGCTCACGGGTGCGATCATACCGGCACTAATGCCGGATCCCATCGAGAACTCCGCGATTAAACGTGCTTGGGCGGAGTAGTACTAGGATGGGTGACCTCTGGGAAGTCCTCGTGTTGCACCCCCCCTTTTGCCGGTTCATCGACACGCTCTTTCTTTCTTGTTTTGGCCTCCTTCTCCCCTACCCTTCACTTCCTCACCTTTCCCTTCCCACGGGGCGTCCTCCTTGCGCGGGCCGGGCGGAGGAGTGAAAGGCCGGGCGGGACGCCGCGATCCTAAAGATCCGGCGGTCTGCGTAAGCGATTCCATTGCTACTTTAAGGAAACGGGCTCCGGATGCTCTGTAAAAATGCGGGGCGCGTCAAGCCGGTCGGATCGCGGGTTATGGCCCTTTCGAGCCGGCATTGTTCTTGCCGCGCGAACCGGCCCGCTCCGGGGGTTCGGTCGCGCTTCCCGACCCGGGGTGCCGGGCCGCCGCTGCGCCGCCGTCGCTCCGCGACCCTTCTCGTGAGCGCCTTCGACGCGATCATAGGAATTGCTCGTGCATGGGCTCACGGGTGCGATCATAGGAATTGCTCGTGCATGGGCTCACGGGTGCGATCATACCGGCACTAATGCACCGGATCCCATCGAACTCCGCGGTTAAACGTGCTTGGGCGGAGTAGTACTAGGATGGGTGACCTCACAGGAAGTCCTCGTGTTGCACCCCCTTTTGCCGGTTCATCGACACGCTCTTTCTTTCTTGTTTTGGCCTCCTTCTCCCCTACCCTTCACTTCCTCACCTTTCCCTTCCCACGGGGCGTCCTCGTTGCGCGGGCCGGGCGGAGGAGTGAAAGGCCGGGCGGGACGCCGCGATCTAAAGATCCGGCGGTCTGCGTAAGCGATTCCATGCTACTTTAAGGGAAACGGGCTCCGGATGCTCCTGTAAAAATGCGGGCGCGATCCGACGGTCGGATCGCGGGTTATGGCCCTTTCGGCCCCATTGTTCTTGCCGCGCGAAGCCGGCCCGCTCCGGGGGTTCGGTCGCGCTTCCCGGCCGGGGTGCCGGACCGCCGCTGCGCCGCCGTCGCTCCGCGACCCTTCTCGCGGGCGCCTTCGCGCGATCATAGGAATTGCTCGTGCATGGGCTCACGGGTGCGATCATACCGGCACTAATGCCGGATCCCATCGGAACTCCGCGGTTAAACGTGCTTGGGCGAGTAGTACTAGGATGGGTGACCTCACGGGAAGTCCTCGTGTTGCACCCCCTTTTTGCCGGTTCATCGACACGCTCTTTCTTTCTTGTTTTGGCCTCCTTCTCCCCTACCCTTCACTTCCTCACCTTTCCCTTCCCACGGGGCGTCCTCCTTGCGCGGGCCGGGCGGAGGAGTGAAAGGCCGGGCGGGGACGCCGCGATCTAAAGATCGGCGGTGCGTAGCGATTCCATGCTACTTTAAGGAAACGGGCTCCGGATGCTCTGTAAAAATGCGGGCGCGATCCGACGGTCGGATCGCGGGTTATGGCCCTTCCCGGCGGCTGTTCTTGCCGGCCTGGCCGGCCCGCTCCGGGGTTCGGTCGCGCTTCCCCGAGCCCGGGGTGCCGGACCGCCGCTGCGCCGCCGTCGCTCCGCGACCCTTCTCGCGGGCGCCTTCGGCGCGATCATAGGAATTGCTCGTGCATGGGCTCACGGGTGCGATCATAGGAATTGCTCGTGCATGGGCTCACGGGTGCGATCATACCGGCACTAATGCACCGGATCCCATCGGAACTCCGCGGTTAAACGTGCTTGGGCGAGTAGTACTAGGATGGGTGACCTCCTGAGGAAGTCCTCGTGTTGCACCCCCTTTTGCCGGTTCATCGACACGCTCTTTCTTTCTTGTTTTGGCCTCCTTCTCCCCTACCCTTCACTTCCTCACCTTTCCCTTCCCACGGGGCGTCCTCCTTGCGCGGGCCGGGGCGGAGGGTGAAAGGCCGGGCGGGACGCCGCGATCTAAAGATCCGGCGGTGCTGCGTAGCGATTCCATTGCTACTTTAAAGGGAAACGGGCTCCGGATGCTCCTGTAAAAATGCGGGCGCGATCGACGGTCGGATCGCGGGTTATGGGCCCTTTCGGCGCTGTTCTTGCCGGCGCGGCAACCGGCCCGCTCCGGGGGTTGGTCGCGCTTCCCGCGGGGGTGCCGGGCCGCCGATGCGCGCCGTCGCTCCGCGACCCTTCTCGCGGGCGCCGCCGTCGCGTCTCGAGACCCTTCTCGTGCATGGGCTCACGGGTGCGATCCATAGGAATTGCTCGTGCATGGGCTCACGGGTGCGATCATACCGGCACTAATGCCGGATCCCATCGAGAACTCCGCGGTTAAACGTGCTTGGGCGAGAGTAGTACTAGGATGGGTGACCTCACAGGAAGTCCTCGTGTTGCACCCCCCTTTTTGCCGGTTCATCGACACGCTCTTTCTTTCTTGTTTTGGCCTCCTTCTCCCCTACCCTTCACTTCCTCACCTTTCCCTTCCCACGGGGGCGTCCTCCTTGCGCGGGCCGGGCGGAGGAGTGAAAGGCCGGCGGGGACGCCGCGATCTAAAGATCCGGCGGTGTGCGTAAGCGATTCCATTGCTACTTTAAGGGAAACGGGCTCCGGATGCTCCTGTAAAAATGCGGGCGCGATCCGACGGTCGGATCGCGGGTTATGGCCCCTTCGAGCCGCTGTTCTTGCCGCCTTGCAAGCGGCCCGCTCCGGGGGTTCCGGTCGCGCTTCCCCGGCCCGGGGTGCCGGGCCGCCGCTGCGCCGCCGTCGCTCCGCGACCCTTCTCGCGGGCGCCTTCGGCGCGATCATAGGAATTGCTCGTGCATGGGCTCACGGGTGCGATCATAGGAATTGCTCGTGCATGGGCTCACGGGTGCGATCATACCGGCACTAATGCACCGGATCCCATCGGAACTCCGCGGTTAAACGTGCTTGGGCGAGAGTAGTACTAGGATGGGTGACCTCTGGGAAGTCCTCGTGTTGCACCCCCCTTTTTGCCGGTTCATCGACACGCTCTTTCTTTCTTGTTTTGGCCTCCTTCTCCCCTACCCTTCACTTCCTCACCTTTCCCTTCCCACGGGGCGTCCTCGTTGCGCGGGCCGGGCGGAGGAGTGAAAGGCCGGCGAAGGACGCCGCGATCTAAAGATCCGGCGGTGCGCGTAAGCGATTCCATTGCTACTTTAAGGAAACGGAGCTCCGGATGCTCTGTAAAAATGCGGGCGCGATCCGACGGTCGGATCGCGGGTTATAACCCTTCGAGCCGGTTGTTCTTGCCGCGCGAACCGGCCCGCTCCGGGGTTCCGGTCGCGCTTCCCGACCCGGGGTGCCGGCCGCCGGCTACGCCCGCCGTCGCTCCGCGACCCTTCTCGCGGGCGCCTTCGCGCGATCATAGGAATTGCTCGTGCATGGGCTCGCGGGTGCGATCATAGGAATTGCTCGTGCATGGGCTCACGGGTGCGATCATACCGGCACTAATGCCGGATCCCATCGAACTCCGCGGTTAAGCGTGCTTGGGCGGAGTAGTACTAGGATGGGTGACCTCACAGGAAGTCCTCGTGTTGCACCCCCTTTTTGCCGGTTCATCGACACGCTCTTTCTTTCTTGTTTTGGCCTCCTTCTCCCCTACCCTTCACTTCCTCACCTTTCCCTTCCCACGGGGCGTCCTCCTTGCGCGGGCCGGGCGGAGGAGTGAAAGGCCGGCGGGGGGCCGCGATCTAAAGATCCGGCGGTGCTGCGTAAGCGATTCCATGCTACTTTAAGGGAAACGGGCTCCGGATGCTCTGTAAAAATGGGGCGCGATCAGACGGTCGGATCGCGGGTTATGGCCCCTTTCGAGCCATTGTTCTTGCCGCGCTGAGGCAAGCCCCGCTCCGGGGTTCCGGTCGCGCTTCCCGGCCCGGGGTGCCGGGCCGCCAGCTGCGCCTGCCGTCGCTCCGCGACCCTTCTCGCGATCATAGGAATTGCGTGCGTGGGCTCGACGGGTGCGATCATAGGAATTGCTCGTGCATGGGCTCACGGGTGCGATCATACCGGCACTAATGCACCGGATCCCATCAGAACTCACGGTTAAACGTGCTTGGGCGAGAGTAGTACTAGGATGGGTGACCTCCTGGGAAGTCCTCGTGTTGCACCCCCCCTTTTTGCCAGTTCATCGACACGCTCTTTCTTTCTTGTTTTGGCCTCCTTCTCCCCTACCCTTCACTTCCTCACCTTTCCCTTCCCACGGGCGTCCTCCTTGCGCGGGCCGGGCGGAGGAGTGAAAGGCCGGGGCGAGGCCGCCGCGATCTAAAGATCCGGCGGTGCGTAAGCGATTCCATGGCTACTTTAAGGAAACGGGCTCCGGATGCTCTGTAAAAATGCAGGGCGCGATCGACGGTCGGATCGCGGGTTATGGCCCTTCCGAGCCGTTGTTCTTGCCGCGCGAACCGGCCCGCTCCGGGGTTCGGTCGCGCTTCCCGGCAAGGGTGCCGGACCGCCGCTGCGCCGCCGTCGCTCCGCGACCCTTCTCGTGGGCGCCTTCGACGCGATCATAGGAATTGCTCGTGCATGGGCTCACGGGTGCGATCATAGGAATTGCTCGTGCAGGCGGGTGCGATAATGCCATCGGATCCCATCGAACTCCGCGGTTAAGCGTGCTTGGGCGAGTAGTACTAGGATGGGTGACCTCACAGGAAGTCCTCGTGTTGCACCCCCTTTTTGCCCGGTTCATCGACACGCTCTTTCTTTCTTGTTTTGGCCTCCTTCTCCCCTACCCTTCACTTCCTCACCTTTCCCTTCCCACGGGCGTCCTCCTTGCGGGCCGGGCGGAGGAGTGAAAGGCCGGCGGGACGCCGCGATCTAAAATCCGGCCGGTCTGCGTAGCGATTCCATTGCTACTTTAAGGAAACGGGCTCGGATGCTCTGTAAAAAATGCGGCGCGTCCGACGGTCGGATCGCGGGTTATGGCCCTTTCGAGCGCTAGTTGTTCTTGCCGCGCTTGGCAGGCCCGCTCCGGGGTTCCGGTCGCTTCCAGGCCGGGGTGCCGGGCCGCCGCTTCGCCGCCGTCGCTCGCGACCCTTCTCGCGGGCGCCTTCGAACGCGATCATAGGAATTGCTCGTGCATGGGCTCACGGGTGCGATCATAGGAATTGCTCGTGCATGGGCTCACGGGTGCGATCATGGCACCGGATCCCATCGAACTCCGCGGTTAAACGTGCTTGGGCGAGAGTAGTACTAGGATGGGTGACCTCACAGGAAGTCCTCGTGTTGCACCCCCTTTTTGCCGAGTTCATCGACACGCTCTTTCTTTCTTGTTTTGGCCTCCTTCTCCCCTACCCTTCACTTCCTCACCTTTCCCTTCCCACGGGCGTCCTCGTTGCGCGGGCCGGGCGGAGGAGTGAAAGGCCGGGCGGGGCCGCGCGATCTAAAGATCCGCGGTCTGCGTAGCGATTCCATGCTACTTTAAAGGAAACGGGCTCCGGATGCTCCTGTAAAAATGCGGCGCGATCCGACGGTCCGGATCGCGGGTTATGGCCCTTCCCGAGCGGCTGTTCTTGCCGCGCGACAGGCCCGCTCCGGGGGTTCGGTCGCGCTTCCCGGCCGAGGGTGCCGGACCGCCGCTGCGCCGCCGTCGCTCCGCGACCCTTCTCGCGGCGCGCCGCGATCATAGGAATTGCTCGTGCATGGGCTCACGGGTGCGATCCATAGGAATTGCTCGTGCATGGGCTCACGGGTGCGATCATACCGGCACTAATGCACGGATCCCATCGGAACTCCGCGAGTTAAACGTGCTTGGGCGAGTAGTACTAGGATGGGTGACCTCCTGGGAAGTCCTCGTGTTGCACCCCCCTTTTTGCCAGTTCATCGACACGCTCTTTCTTTCTTGTTTTGGCCTCCTTCTCCCCTACCCTTCACTTCCTCACCTTTCCCTTCCCACAGGGCGTCCTCGTTGCGCGGGCCAGGCGGAGGAGTGAAAGGCCGAGGGTGGCGAGGGCCGCCGCGATCTAAAGATCCGCGGTCTGCGTGGCGATTCCATGGCTACTTTAAAGGGAAGCGGGCTCCGGATGCTCTGTAAAAATGCGGGGCGCGATCCGACGGTCGGATCGCGGGTTATGGCCCTTTCGAGCATTTGTTCTTGCCGGCGTGGCTTAGGCCCGCTCCGGGGGGTTCCGTCGCGCTTCCCCGGCCGGGGTGCCGGACCGCCATCGCCCGCCGTCGCTCGCGACCCTTCTCGGGAGAGCCGCGACTCATAGGAATTGCCGTGCATGGGCTCACGGGTGCGATCATAGGAATTGCTCGTGCATGGGCTCACGGGTGCGATCATACCGGCACTAATGCCTGGGATCCCCTCGGAACTCCGCGGTTAAACGTGCTTGGGCGAGAGTAGTACTAGGATGGGTGACCTCCTGGGAAGTCCTCGTGTTGCACCCCCCTTTTGCCGGTTCATCGACACGCTCTTTCTTTCTTGTTTTGGCCTCCTTCTCCCCTACCCTTCACTTCCTCACCTTTCCCTTCCCCACGGGGCGTCCTCCTTGCGCGGGCCGGGCGGAGGTGAAAGGCCGGCGGGAGGACGCCCGCGATCTAAAGATCCGGCGGTACGCGTAAGCGATTCCATGCTACTTTAAGGGAAACGGGCTCCGGGGATGCTCTCCTGTAAAAATGCGGGGCGCGTCAGACGGTCGGATCGCGGGTTATGGCCCTTTCGGCCGCTGTTCTTGCCGGCGCGGCTAACGCCCGCTCCGGGGTTCCGGTCGCGCTTCCGGCCGGGGTGCCGGACGCGCCCCTTCGCGCCGCCGTCGCTCCGCGACCCTTCATCGCGGGCGCCGCCGCCGCCATTGCTCGTGCATGGGCTCACGGTGCGATCATGGGAATTGCTCGTGCATGGGCTCACGGGTGCGATCATACCGGCACTAATGCCCGGATCCCATCGAACTGCGGTTAAACGTGCTTGGGCGAGTAGTACTAGGATGGGTGACCTCCTGGGAAGTCCTCGTGTTGCACCCCCCTTTTGCCGGTTCATCGACACGCTCTTTCTTTCTTGTTTTGGCCTCCTTCTCCCCCTACCCTTCACTTCCTCACCTTTCCCTTCCCACGGGGCGTCCTCGTTGCGCGGGCCGGGCGGAGGAGTGAAAGGCCGGGCGGGGGCGCCGCGATCTAAAGATCGGCGGTCTGCGTAACGATTCCATTGCTACTTTAAGGGAAACGGAGCTCCGGATGCTCCTGTAAAAATAGGGGCGCGATCAAGCGGTCGGATCGCGGGTTATGGCCCTTCGGCGGCTGTTCTTGCCGCTACGCGAAGCCGCCCGCTCCGGGGGTTCGGTCGCGCTTCCCGGCCCGGGGTGCCGGGCCGCGGCTACGCCGCCGTCGCTCGCGACCCTTCTCGCGGGCGCCTTCGGCCAGTCGATCATAGGAATTGCTCGTGCATGGGCTCACGGGTGCGATCATACCGGATCCTCTAATGCACCGGATCCCATCGGAACTCCGCGGTTAAACGTGCTTGGGCGAGAGTAGTACTAGGATGGGTGACCTCCTGGGAAGTCCTCGTGTTGCACCCCCTTTTTGCCGGTTCATCGACACGCTCTTTCTTTCTTGTTTTGGCCTCCCTTCTCCCCTACCCTTCACTTCCTCACCTTTCCCTTCCCACGGGGCGTCCTCCTTGCGCGGGCCGGGCGGAGGAGTGAAAGGCCGAGGCGAGGCGCCGCGATCTAAAGATCCGGCGGTCTGCGTAGCGATTCCATTGCTACTTTAAGGGAAACGGGCTCCGGATACTCCTGTAAAAATGCAGGCGCGTCAAGCGGTCGGATCGCGGGTTATAACCCTTCGAGCATTTGTTCTTGCCGCGCGGCAGAAGCCCTCTCGGGGTTCGGTCGCGCTTCCCGGCCCGGGGTGCCGGACCCAGCTGCGCCGCCGCCGCTCCGCGACCCTTCTCGCGGGCGAGCGCGATCAAGGAATTGCTCGTGCATGGGCTCTCGGGTGCGATCATAGGAATTGCTCGTGCATGGGCTCACGGGTGCGATCATACCGGCACTAATGCACGGATCCCATCGGAACTCCGCGGTTAAACGTGCTTGGGCGAGAGTAGTACTAGGATGGGTGACCTCTGGGAAGTCCTCGTGTTGCACCCCACTTTTTGCCGGTTCATCGGCACGCTCTTTCTTTCTTGTTTTGGCCTCCTTCTCCCCTACCCTTCACTTCCTCACCTTTCCCTTCCCCGGGGCGTCCTCGTTGCGCGGGCCGGGCGGAGGAGTGAAAGGCCGGCGAGGGCGCCGCGATCTAAAGATCCGGCGGTGCGTAGCGATTCCATAGCTACTTTAAGGAAGCGGGCTCCGGATGCTCCTGTAAAAATGCGGGCGCGTCCGCCGGTCGGATCGCGGGTTATGGCCCTTTCGAGCGTTGTTCTTGCCGGCGCGGCCGGCGCCCGCTCCGGGGTTCGGTCGCGCTTCCCGGCCAGGGGTGCCGGACCGCCGCTGCGCCCGCCGTCGCTCCGCGACCCTTCTCGCGGGCGCCTTCGCGCGATCATAGGAATTGCTCGTGCATGGGCTCACGGGTGCGATCATAGGAATTGCTCGTGCATGGGCTCACGGGTGCGATCATACCGGCACTAATGCCGGATCCCATCGAGAACTCCGCGGTTAAACGTGCTTGGGCGGAGTAGTACTAGGATGGGTGACCTCTCAGGAAGTCCTCGTGTTGCACCCCCTTTTTGCCGGTTCATCGACACGCTCTTTCTTTCTTGTTTTGGCCTCCTTCTCCCCTACCCTTCACTTCCTCACCTTTCCCTTCCCACGGGGCGTCCTCGTTGCGCGGGCCGGGCGGAGGGTGAAAGGCCGGGCGGGACGCCGCGATCTAAAGATCCGGCGGTGCGTAAGCGATTCCATTGCTACTTTAAAGGAAACGGGCTCCGGATGCTCTGTAAAAATGCGGCGCGATCGACGGTCGGATCGCGGGTTATGGCCCCTTCGGCAGTTGTTCTTGCCGCGCGAAGCCGGCCCGCTCCGGGGGTTCCGGTCGCGCTTCCCCGGCCGGGGGTGCCGGGACCGCCGGCTGCGCCCGCCGTCGCTCCGCGACCCTTCTCGCGAGCGCCTTCGGCGCGATCATAGGAATTGCTCGTGCATGGGCTCACGGGTGCGATCATAGGAATTGCTCGTGCATGGGCTCACGGGTGCGATCATACCGGCACTAATGCCGGATCCCATCGAGAACTCCGCGGTTAAACGTGCTTGGGCGGAGTAGTACTAGGATGGGTGACCTCCTGGGAAGTCCTCGTGTTGCACCCCCTTTTGCCGGTTCATCGACACGCTCTTTCTTTCTTGTTTTGGCCTCCTTCTCCCCCTACCCTTCACTTCCTCACCTTTCCCTTCCCACGGGCGTCCTCGTTGCGCGGGCCGGGCGGAGGGTGAAAGGCCGAGGCGGGGCCGCCGCGATCTAAAGATCCGGCGGTGCGTAGCGATTCCATTGCTACTTGTAAGGGGAAAGCGGGCTCGGATGCTCCTGTAAAAATGCGGGCGCGATCAGCCCGGTCGGATCGCGGGTTATGGCCCCTTTCGAGCCGCTGTTCTTGCCGCGCGCCGCAGCCCCGCTTCCGGGGTTCCGGTCGCGCTTCCCGACCCGGGGTGCCGGCCGCGCCGTGCGCCGCCGTCGCTCCGCGACCCTTCTCGTGGCGCCTTCGACGCGATCATAGGAATTGCTCGTGCATGGGCTCCGGGTGCGATCATAGGAATTGCTCGTGCATGGGCTCACGGGTGCGATCATACCAGCACTAATGCACCGGATCCCATCGGAACTCGCGGTTAAACGTGCTTGGGCGAGAGTAGTACTAGGATGGGTGACCTCTGTAGGAAGTCCTCGTGTTGCACCCCCCTTTTGCCGGTTCATCGACACGCTCTTTCTTTCTTGTTTTGGCCTCCTTCTCCCCTACCCTTCACTTCCTCACCTTTCCCTTCCCACGGGGGCGTCCTCGTTGCGCGGGCCGGGCGGAGGAGTGAAAGGCCGGGGCGGGCGCCGCGATCTAAAATCCGGCGGTCTGCGTAAGCGATTCCATGGCTACTTTAAGGGAAACGGGCTCCGGATGCTCCTGTAAAAATCGGGGCGCGATCCAACGGTCGGATCGCGGGTTATGGACCCTTCGAGCGGTTGTTCTTGCACGCGCTTGGCTTAAGCCCGCTCGGGATTCCGGTCGCGCTTCCCCGGCCCGGGGTGCCGGGACCGGCTGCGCCGCCGTCGCTCCGCGACCCTTCTGTGGCGCCTTCGGACGATCATAGGAATTGCTCGTGCATGGGCTCACGGGTGCGATCATAGGAATTGCTCGTGCATGGGCTCACGGGTGCGATCATACCGCCACTAATGCACGGATCCCATCGGAACTCGCGATTAAGCGTGCTTGGGCGAGAGTAGTACTAGGATGGGTGACCTCACAGGAAGTCCTCGTGTTGCACCCCCTTTTTGCCGGTTCATCGACACGCTCTTTCTTTCTTGTTTTGGCCTCCTTCTCCCCTACCCTTCACTTCCTCACCTTTCCCTTCCCCACGGGCGTCCTCGTTGCGCGGGCCGGGCGGAGGAGTGAAAGGCCGGGGGCGGGCCGCCGCGATCTAAAGATCCGGCGGTCCGCGTAAGCGATTCCATGCTACTTTAAGGGAAACGGGCTCCGGATGCTCTGTAAAAATGCGGGCGCGATCGACGGTCGGATCGCGGGTTATGGCCCTTCGAGCCGGCTGTTCTTGCCGCGCTGGCCGGCCCCGCTCCGGGGGTTCGGTCGCGCTTCCCGACCCGGGGTGCCGGACCCGCCGCTGCGCCCGCCGTCGCTCCGCGACCCTTCTCGCGGGCGCCCGGCCGATCATAGGAATTGCTCGTGCATGGGCTCAGGTGCGATCATAAGGAATTGCTCGTGCATGGGCTCACGGGTGCGATCATACCGGCACTAATGCCCGGATCCCATCGGAACTCCGCGGTTAAACGTGCTTGGGCGAGTAGTACTAGGATGGGTGACCTCTAGGAAGTCCTCGTGTTGCACCCCCCTTTTTGCCCGGTTCATCGACACGCTCTTTCTTTCTTGTTTTGGCCTCCTTCTCCCTACCCTTCACTTCCTCACCTTTCCCTTCCCACGGGGCGTCCTCCTTGCGCGGGCCGGGCGGAGGAGTGAAAGGCCGGGCGGGACGCCGCGATCTAAAATCCGGCGGTGCGTAAGCGATTCCATGCTACTTTAAGGGAAGCGGGCTCCGGATGCTCTGTAAAAATGCGGGCGCGTCAGACGGTCGGATCGCGGGTTATGGCCCCCTTCGAGGCCGTTGTTCTTGCCGCGCGAAGCCGGACCCGCTTCCGGGGTTCCGGTCGCGCTTCCGGCCGAGGGGTGCCCGGACCGCCGCTGCGCCCGCCATCGCCGCGACCCTTCTCGCGGGCGACCCTTCATAGGAATTGCGCGTGCATGGGCCGCGGGTGCGATCATAGGAATTGCTCGTGCATGGGCTCACGGGTGCGATCATACCGGCACTAATGCCGGATCCCATCGGAACTCCGCGGTTAAACGTGCTTGGGCGAGTAGTACTAGGATGGGTGACCTCCTGGGATGTCCTCGTGTTGCACCCCCTTTTGCCGGTTCATCGACACGCTCTTTCTTTCTTGTTTTGGCCTCCTTCTCCCCTACCCTTCACTTCCTCACCTTTCCCTTCCCACGGGGCGTCCTCGTTGCGCGGGCCGGGCGGAGGAGTGAAAGGCCGGGCGGGGACGCCGCGATCCTAAAGATCCGGCGGTGCGTAGCGATTCCATTGCTACTTTAAGGGAAACGGGCTCCGGATGCTCTGTAGCAAAAATGCGGCGCGATCCGACGGTCGGATCGCGGGTTATACCCCTTTCGAGCCCGTTGTTCTTGCCGTAGGCTTAGCCGGCCCCTCCGGGGTTCCGGTCGCGCTTCCGGCCGGGGTGCCGGGCCCGCCGCGCGCCGCCGTCGCTCGCGGCCCTTCTCGCGGGCGCCTTCGGGCTCACGGGTGCGATCATAGGAATTGCTCGTGCATGGGCTCACGGGTGCGATCATAGGAATTGCTCGTGCATGGGCTCACGGGTGCGATCATACCAGCACTAATGCCTGCGGATCCCATCGAACTCCTTGGTTAAACGTGCTTGGGCGGAGTAGTACTAGGATGGGTGACCTCCTGGGAAGTCCTCGTGTTGCACCCCCTTTTGCCCGGTTCATCGACACGCTCTTTCTTTCTTGTTTTGGCCTCCTTCTCCCCTACCCTTCACTTCCTCACCTTTCCCTTCCCACGCAGGGCGTCCTCGTTGCGCGGGCGGGCGGAGGAGTGAAAGGCCGAGGCGGGACGCCGCGATCCTAAAGATCCGGCGGTATGCGTAGCGATTCCATTGCTACTTTAAGGGAAACGGACTCCGGATTCTCCTGTAAAAATCTAGGCGCGATCCGACGGTCGTATCGCGGCTTATGGCCCTTTCGAGCCGCTTGTTCTTGCCGCGCCGAAGCCGCCCCGCTCCAGGGGTTCGGTCGCTTCCCGGCCGGGGGTGCCGGGGCCGCCTGCGCCGCCGTCGCTCCGCGACCCTTCTCGCGAGCGCCTTGGCGCGATCATAGGAATTGCTCGTGCATGGGCTCACGGGTGCGATCATAGGAATTGCTCGTGCATGGGCTCACGGGTGCGATCATACCGGCACTAATGCCGGGATCCCATCGGAACTCCGCGGTTAAACGTGCTTGGGCGGAGTAGTACTAGGATGGGTGACCTCTGAGGAAGTCTAGTGTTGCACCCCCTTTTTGCCGGTTCATCGACACGCTCTTTCTTTCTTGTTTTGGCCTCCTTCTCCCCTACCCTTCACTTCCTCACCTTTCCCTTCCCACGGGGCGTCCTCGTTGCGCGGGCCGGGCGGAGGAGTGAAGGCCGGGCGGGACGCCGCGATCTAAAGATCCGGCGGTCTGCGTAGCGATTCCATGCTACTTTAAGGAAACGGGCTCCGGATGCTCTGTAAAAATGCGGGCGCGATCCGGCCGGTCGGATCGCGGGTTATGGCCCCTTCGAGCCGGCTTGTTCTTGCCGCGCGGACCGGCCCGCTCCCGGGGTTCCGGTCACGCTTCCCGGCCGGGGTGCCGGGCCGCCGCTGCGCCCGCCGTCGCTCCGCGACCCTTCTCGCGGGCGCCGTCGGCCGATCATAGAAATTGCTCGTGCATGGGCTCACGGGTGCGATCATAGGAATTGCTCGTGCATGGGCTCACGGGTGCGATCATACCGGCACTAATGCACCGGATCCCATCGAACTCCTCTGGTTAAACGTGCTTGGGCGAGAGTAGTACTAGGATGGGTGACCTCTGGGGAGGTCCTCGTGTTGCACCCCCCCTTTTGCCGGTTCATCGACACGCTCTTTCTTTCTTGTTTTGGCCTCCTTCTCCCCTACCCTTCACTTCCTCACCTTTCCCTTCCCCACGGGGGCGTCCTCGTTGCGCGGGCCGGGCGGAGGAGTAGAAGGCCGAGGCGAGGGCGCCGCGATCTAAAGATCCGGCGGTGACGCGTAGCGATTCCATTGCTACTTTAAGGGGAAAACGGAGCTCGGATGCTCTGTAAAAATGCAGGCGCGATCCGACGGTCGGATCGCGGGTTATGGCCCTTCGAGCGGCATTGTTCTTGCCGCGTGGACCCGGCCCGCTCCGGGGTTCCGGTCGCGCTTCCCAGGCCGGGGGTGCCGGGCCGCGCCAGCTGCGCCCGAAGTCGCTCACGCGACCCTTCTGCGGCGCCCGCGGGGATCATAGGAATTGCTCGTGCATGGGCTCACCGGGTGCGATCATAGGAATTGCTCGTGCATGGGCTCACGGGTGCGATCATACCGGCCACTAATGCTGCCGGATCCCTTGAACTCCGCGGTTAAACGTGCTTCGGGCGAGAGTAGTACTAGGATGGGTGACCTCTTGGGAAGTCCTCGTGTTGCACCCCCCTTTTTGCCGGTTCATCGACACGCTCTTTCTTTCTTGTTTTGGCCTCCTTCTCCCCTACCCTTCACTTCCTCACCTTTCCCTTCCCACGGGGCGTCCTCGTTGCGCGGGCCGGGCGGAGGAGTCGAAGGCCGGCGAGGGCGCCGCGATCTAAGATCCGGCGGTGCAGCGTAAGCGATTCCATTGCTACTTTAAGGAAACGGGCTCCGGATGCTCTGTATAAAAATGCAGGCGCGTTCAGACGGTCGGATCGCGGGTTATGCCCCCCTTCGGCCATTGTTCTTGCCGCGTGAACCGGGCCGCTCCGGGGTTCGGTCGCGCTTCCGCGACCGAGGTGCCCGGACCGCGCTGCGCCGCCGTCGCTCCGCGACCCTTCTCGTGAGCGCCTTCGACGCGATCATAGGAATTGCTCGTGCATGGGCTCACCGGGTGCGATCATAGGAATTGCTCGTGCATGGGCTCACGGGTGCGATCATACCGGCACTAATGCACGGATCCCATCGGAACTCCGAGTTAAACGTGCTTGGGCGGAGTAGTACTAGGATGGGTGACCTCACGGGAAGTCCTAGTGTTGCACCCCCTTTTGCCGAGTTCATCGACACGCTCTTTCTTTCTTGTTTTGGCCTCCTTCTCCCCTACCCTTCACTTCCTCACCTTTCCCTTACCCACGGGGGCGTCCTTTGCGCGGGCCGGGCGGAGGGAGTGAAGGCCGGGCGAGGACGCCGCGATCTAAAGATCCGAGGTCAGCGTAAGCGATTCCATGCTACTTTAAGGGGAAACGGGCTCCGGATGCTCCGTAAAAATGGGCGCGATCCGACGGTCGGATCGCGGGTTATGGCCCTTTCGGCCGTTTGCTCTTGCCGCGCGAACCCGCCCGCCTTCCGGGGTTCCGGTCCGCTTCCCTGGCTCCGGGGGTGCCGGACAACAGCTGCGCTGCCGTCGTCCAGGACCCTTCTCGCGGGCGCCTCGAGCGATCATAGGTGCTCGTGCATGGGCTCACGGGTGCGATCATACCGCACTAATGCACCGGATCCCATCGTAACTCAGCAGTTAAACGTGCTTGGGCAAGAGTAGTACTAGGATGGGTGACCTCCTGGGAAGTCCTCGGTTGCACCCCCTCCTTTTTGCCAGTCATCTACGCTCTTTCTTTCTTGTTTTGGTCTCCTTCTCCCCTACCCTTCACTTCCTCACCTTTCCTTCCCCACAGTGGGCGTCCTCGGCGCGGGCCGGAAGGAGGAGTGAAAGGCCGGCGGGACGTCACGCGATCTAAGATCCTGATACCGCGTAGCGATTCCATGCTACTTTAAGGGAAACGGGCTCCGGATGCTCTTAAAAATCAGGGCGCGATCCGACAGTCGGATCGCGCGGTTATGGCCCTTTCGAGCCCGGTTCTTGCCAGCGTTGGGAACCCCGCCCCGTCGGTTCCGTGCTTCCCCGACCGGGGTGCCGGACGCCGCTTCGCTATTGCGCTCCGCGACCCTTCTCGCGGCTTCGACGCGATCAGAATTGCTCGCATGGGCTCACGGATCATAGGAATTGCTCGTGCATGGGCTCACGGGTGCGATCATACAACAAACTAATGCACCTGATCCCATCGAACTCCGTTATACAGCTTGGGCGAGAGTAGTACTAGGATGGGTGACCTCCTGGAAGTCCTCTGTTGCACCCTTTTTTGCCGTTCATCGACACGCCTCTTTCTTTCTTGTTTTGGCCTCCTTCTCCCCTACCCTTCACTTCCTCACCTTTCCCTTCCACGGGCGTCTCGTTGCG
>JAGMVL010001953.1:0-67648 GCA_019202695.1 Populus x sibirica
GCGATCATAGGAATTGCTCGTGCGTAGGCTCCACGGGTAAGTCACTCCACAAGCACTAATGCGGGATCCCCGTCAGGCACTCATGATTCAACGTGCTTGGTAGAGTAGTCTTGGGATGGGTGACCTCTGGGAAGTTCTAGTGTTGCACCCCCCTTTTTGCCGAGTTCATCGGCAAACTCATTCTTTCTTGTTTTGGCCTCCTTTCTCCTACCCTTCACTTCCTCCACCTTTCCCTTGCCCACGGGCGTCTGCGTTGCGCGGGCCGAGTGGAAAGTGAGGCCGGCCGGGACGCCGCGATCTGAAGATCGCGGTCTGCGTAAGCGATTCCATGCTCCTTTGTAAGGGAAACGGGCTCTAGGATGCTCACGCAAAATGCGGGCACGTCAAGCAGTCCGGATGGCAGGTTATAACCCTTCCAGGCGCTGCTCTTGCCGTGACAGCCTTCCCAAGGGGAGTTCGGTCGCTTCCCGGCAGTGCCGGACGCGTAGCACATGGCACTCCGCTGACCCTTCTCGCGGCGCCCGGCTGTGATCATAGGAATTGCTCGTGCATGGGCTCACGGGTGCGATCATACAGCACTAATGCCGGATCCCATCGAACTCCGCGGTTAACGATGCTTGGGCGGAAATCCCGAAATGCTTAGGATGGGTGACCTCTGGAAGTCTCTGTTACACCCCCTTTTTGCCGGTTCATCGACACGCTCTTTCTTTCTTGTTTTGGTCTCCTTCTCCCCTACCCTTCATACTCACCTTTCCCTTCCCACCACGGCGTCCTCCTTGCGCGGGGCCGGGCGGAGGAGTGAAGGCCAGAGTGGAAGGAAGAGACCTTGTGAATCCGTCCGTGAGTGCGTAGCGATTCCATGGCTACTTTAAAGGAAACGGGCTCCGAGATGCTCTTTTGTAAAAATGCAGGGAGCGTCCAGAGCGATCGGATCGCGGGTTGTAACCCTTTCGGCGCTGTTCTTGCCGGGCGCAGGTAGAACGCCCGCCAGGGTTCGGTCGCTTCCGTCCGACGGTGCCGGACCGCCGCTGCGCTGCGTCGGTCGCGACCCTTCTGCGAAGGCGCCTTGGCCGATCCTGGAATTGCTCGTGCATGGGCTCACGGGGTGCGATCATGCGCGGTAATGCAGGATCCCATCAGACTCTCCGTAATTTAAACATGCTTGGGCGAGTAGTACTAGGATGGGTAACCTCCTGGGAAGTCCCCGTGTTGCACCCATCCTTTTGCCAGTTCATCGACAGCTCTTTCTTTCTTGATTTGGGTTATCCTTCTCCCCTGCCCTTCACTTCCTCACCTTTCCCTTCCCTACAGGCGTCATTCTTAGGCCCTCCTTGACGCGAGAGGAGCGGGCGAGCGGAGGAGTGAAAGCGGCCGTGGAGGGGCGCCCACGATCTAAAGATCCGGTGGTTGCGTAGCTAGTCCATGGCTACTTTGAGGAAACGGGCTCCGGATGCTCCGTAAAAATGCTGGCGAGATCAGACGGTCGGTCGCGGGTTGTAGCCCACTCGAGCAGCACATTCTGCCGTAGCAGTAAACACTTAGGGTTCCGGTCGCCCTTCCCCGATCGGCCGGTGCCGGTTCCTTGTGCGCCCTGCCGTCGATCGCGACCCTTCTCGCGAGCGCCTTCGAGCGATCATAAAGACCAATACTCGTGAATGGGCTCTCGGGTGGGATCATCCCGGCCGCTAATGCACGGATCCCATCGAACTCAGCAGTTAAACGTGCTTGGGCGAGGAGTAGTACTAAGGATGGGTGACCTCACAGGAAGTCCTCGTATTTGCCCCCCTCCTTTGCCGTTCATCGGCACGCTCTTTCTTTCTTGTTTTGGCCTCCTTCTCCCCTACCCTTCACTTCCTCCACCTTTCCCTTCCCCACGGGCGTCCTCCTTCGCCGGGACCGAGAGCGGAGAGTGAAGAGCCGAGCGGGACGCACCCGCGATCTAAAAGATGGGCGTGGTGTCAGCGTAGCGATTCCCTTAGCTACTTTAAGGGAAAGCGGGCTCTCCGGGATGCTCCTGTAAAAATGCGGGAGGGGCAGTCAGGCGGTGGGATCGCGGGTTATGGCCTCAAGCCGGCCATTTCTTGCACCCGTGTGGCCAGCCCGCCTTGAAGGGTTCGTCGCGCTTCCCCGATCACGTGGTCACCGGGGCCGCCGCTATGCGCCTGCGTCGGAGGTCCGCGACCCTTCTCGCCGCGGGCGCCTTCGGCGCGATCGCAAGATGGCTCGTGAATGGGCTTCGGGTGGGATCATACCCGGCGCTGTGCCGAGGATCATGAGCTGCGTTAAACGTGCTTGGGCGAGAGTAGTACTAGGATAGGTGACCTCTAGGAAGTCTCGTGTTGCACCCCTCCTTTTTGCCGGTTCATCGATCCTTTCTTTCTTGTTTTGGTCTCCTTCTCCCCCACCCTTCAACTTCCTCCCTTTTCCCTTCCCCACGGCGTCCTCCTTGCGGGCCGGGGCGGAGTGAAGGGGCGGAGGCGAGGACGCCGCGATCTAAGAAATCGGTGCTGGCGCGATTCCATAGCTACTTTAAGGAAACGGGCTCCGGATGCTCTGTAAACATGCGGGGCGCGTCCGTCAGTCGGGTCGCGGGTTATGGCCCCTTTCGAGCCGCTGTGACTCTTGCGGCCCGTGAGCCCGTGCCCCTTCCGGGGTTCGGTCGCTTCCGTCCGGCGGTGGGGCCGGCGCCTTGCGCCCGCCGTCGCTCCCCCGACCCCTTCTCGTGGCGCCTCCCGGCGATCCAAGGAATTGCTCGTGCATGGGCTCACGGGTGCGATCATACCGGTAATGCTTGACCGGATCCCATCGGAACTCCGTGGTTAAACGTGCTTGGGCGAGTAGTACTAGGATGGGTGACCTCCTGGGAAGTCCTCGTTTTGCGCCCTCCTTTTGCCGGTTCATCGGCTCACGCTCTTTCTTTCTTGTTTTGGTCTCCTTCTCCCCTACCCTTCACTTCCTCGCCTTTCCCTTCCCACGAGGCGTCCTCCTTGCGCGGGACGGGCGGAGGGTAGAAGGCCGAGAGCGAGACGCCGCGATCTAAAGATCGGCGGTGTGCGTAAGCGATTCCATTTCTACTTTAAGGGAAACGGACTCGGATGCTCTGTAAAAATGTGGGGCGCGTCAAGCTGGTCGGATCGCGGGTTATGGCCCCTTTCGGCCGCGGCCCCCATTCTTACCGACGCCTACCGGCCCCCTCGGGGTTCGGTCGCTTCCCGATCCGCGGTGCCGGGCCGCCTGTGCGCCGCCGTCGCTCGCGACCCTCTCGCGAGGCGCCTTGGCACGTTTTTGGGCCACGGATGCGATCGAAGGAATTGCTCGTGCATGTGGGCTCACGGGTGCGATCAATTGCTCGTGCAGGGCACTGCGATATGCCCGGATCCCATCGGAACTCCGCGGTAGCGTGCTTGGGCGGAGTAGTACTAGGATGGGTGACCTCACAGGAAGTCCCTCGTGTTGCACCCCCCTTTTGCCCGGTTCATCGACACGCTCTTTCTTTCTTGTTTTGGCCTCCTACTCCCCTACCCTTCACTTCCTCACCTTTCCCTTCCCACGGGGCGTCCTCGTTGCGCGGGCGGGCGGATGGAGTGAAAGGCCGGCGAGGGACGCCGCCGATCTAAAGATCCGTCGGTGCGTAAGCGATTCCATTGCTACTTTAAGGGGAAGCGGGCTCCGGATACTCTGTAAAATAAGGCGCGATCCGACGGTCGGATCGCGGGTTATAACCCTTCGAGCATTGTTCTTGCCGGCCGTGACAGAGCCCGCTCCGGGGTTCGGTCGCGCTTCCCAGGCCGGGTGCCGGGCCGCGCAGCGCCCGCCGTCGCTCCGCGACCCTTCTCGCGGGCGCCTTGGCCAGCGATCGCAAGGTGCTCGTGCATGGGATCATAGGAATTGCTCGTGCATGGGCTCACGGGTGCGATCATACCGGCACTAATGCACGCTGGATCCCATCGGAACTCCGCGGTTAAACGTGCTTGGGCGAGTAGTACTAGGATGGGTGACCTCCTGGGGAAGTCCTCGTGTTGCACCCCCTTTTGCCGGTTCATCGACACGCTCTTTCTTTCTTGTTTTGGCCTCCCTTCTCCCTACCCTTCACTTCCTCACCTTTCCCTTCCCACAGGGGCGTCCTCGTTGCGCGGGCGGGGCGGAGGAGTGAGCCGGCGAGGACGCCGCGATCCTAAAATCAGCGGTGCGTAAGCGATTCCATTGCTACTTTATGGGGAAAGCGGAGCTCCGGATGCTCATGTAAAAATAGGCGCGATCCGACGGTCGGATCGCGGAGTTCTGAACCCCTTTCGGCCGGTATTCTTGCCGGCGCGAATTGGCGCCCCGCTCCAGGGGTCGGGCGCTTCCGTCCGGGGGTGCCGGACCGCCGCCCTGCGCCCCGTCGCTCACCGACCCTTCTCGCGGCGCGCCCCGCGATCATAGGAATTGCTCGTGCATGGGCTCACGGGTGCGATCTTAGGAATTGCTCGTGCATGGGCTCACGGGTGCGATCATACCGGCACTAATGCACCGGATCCCATCGAGCTCCGTGGTTAAACGTGCTTGGGCGAGTAGTACTAGGATGGGTGACCTCTGGGAAGTCCTCTGTGTTGCACCCCCCTTTTTGCCGAGTTCATCGACACGCTCTTTCTTTCTTGTTTTGGCCTCCTTCTCCCCTACCCTTCACTTCCTCACCTTTCCCTTCCCCACGGGGCGTCCTCGTTGCGCGGGCAGGCGGAGGGTGAAGGCCGGCGAGGCGCCCGCGATCTAAAATCCGTGCGATGCAGCGTAAACGATTCCATTGCTACTTTAAGGGAAACGGAGCTCCGGATGCTCGTAAAAATGCGGGCGCGTCACGAGCGGTCGGATCGCGGAGTTATGCCCCTTCCCGGATTGTTGGTCTTGCCGTGTGGCTTAGGCCGCTCGGGGTTCCAGTCGCTTCCCGGCCCGGGGTGCCGGACGCGCCCGCCATGCCTCCGCGGCTCTCCCGCGGGGCCGCTGCGAAATCATAGGAATTGCTCGTGCATGGGCTCACGGGTGCGATCGCAGGGATTGCTCGTGCATGGGCTCACGGGTGCGATCATACCGGCACTAATGCCGGATCCCATGGTAGCTCACGGTTCAACGTGCTTGGCGGGAGTAGTACTAGGATGGGTGACCTCACGAGGAAGTCCTCGTGTTGCACCCCCCTTTTTGCCGGTTCATCGACACGCTCTTTCTTTCTTGTTTTGGTCTTTTTTCCTTCTCCCCTACCCTTCACTTCCTCACCTTTCCCTTCCCACGGGGGCGTCTAAATTGGGGCCGGGGGGCGGAGGAGTACAGGCCCTTGAAGGCGGACGCCGCGATCTAAAAGATGCCGGTGCGAATCCTAACGGCTACTTTACCATGGAAGCAGGCTCCGGATATTCACAAAATAAAAATCGGTGGCGGTCAGAACGGCGGTCGGATCGCGGGTTATAGCCCTTCGAGCCGGCTGTTCTTGCCCGCGCGAAACCAAGCCCTCCTTCGGGGTTCAGGTCGCTTCCCAGGCGCAGTGCCGGACCGCCGGCTGCCGCGCGTCGGTCCTCCGCGACCCTTCTCGCAGGAGCGCCTTCGGGCTTGATCATAGGAATTACTCGTGCATGGGCTCCACGGGTGCGAGTCATGACGAGATGCTCGTGCATGGGCTCACGGTGCGATCATACCAGCGCTAATGCACCTTAGGATCCCATCGGAATTCACAGTAGTATAAACGAGCTTGGGCGAGAGTAGGTACTGGGATGGGTGACCTCCACAGGAGGTCCTGGTGTTTGCACCCCTCCTTTTTCCGGTTCATCGACACGCTCTTTCTTTCTTGGTTTTGGCCTCCTTCTCCCTACCCTTCACTTCCTCACCTTTCCCTTCCCACCGGCGCTCCTTGCGTGGGCGGGGCGGAGGAGTGAAAGGCCCGAGGTGGAGGGGCGGACGCCGCGATCTAAAGATCGGGCGGTCGCGTAAACGATTCCATGGCTACTTTAAGGGGAAAACGGGCTCCGAGATGCTCCTGTAAAAATGCAGGCGCGATCCGACGACCGGATCGCGAGGTTGCTGCGCCCTTTCAAGCGGCCCCATTCTGCCCACTTGACGCGGGCCGGCCCGCCGGGTTCCGGTCGCGCTTCCCAATCGGCGGTGCCGGACCGCCGGCCTCTTTGCCCTGCGTCGGTCCGCGACCCTTCTCGCGAGCGCCTTCGGCAATCATAGGAATGGCTCGTGAATGGGCTTCGGGTGGGATCCTCCTGGTAGCTAATGCCGGATCCCATCGGGAACTCCATAGTCGCCGATGCTTGGGCGAGTAGTACTAGGATGGGTGACCTCCTGGGAAGTCCTCGTGTTGCACCCCTCCTTTTGCCGGTTCATCGGCACGCCCTTTCTTTCTTGTTTTGGTCTCCTTCTCCCCTACCCTTCCCACTTCCTCTGCACCCTTCCCACACGAGGCGTCCTCCTTGCGCGGGACGGGCGGAGGAGTGAAAGGCCGAAGAGCGAGGACGCGCGATCTAAAAGATGCGCGGTGTGCGTAGCGATTCCATTGCTACTTCAAGAAACGGGCTCGGATGCTCTGTAAAAATACGGCGCGTCCAGGCCAGTCGGATCAGCGGGTTATAACCCCTTTCGAGCGGCATTTGCTTGCCGGCGCGAAGCAAGCCCTTCCGGGGATTCAGGTGCGCTTCCCGGGCAGGGTGCCGGGCCGCCGCTGCGCACATAGCGCTCGCGACCCTTCTCGCCCGGGCGCCTTCGAGAAACAGCGATCCTTGGGAATTGCTCGTGCATGGGCTTACGAGTGCGATCTACCAGCACTAATGCGGATCCCATCAGAACTCCGTATTAAACGTGCTTAGGCGAGTGGTACTAGGATGGGTGACCTCTGGGAAGTCCTCTTGTTCCCCTCCTTTTGCCGGTTCATCGACACGCTCTTTCTTTCTTGTTTTGGCCTCCTTCTCCCCACCCTTCACTTCCTCACCTTCCCTTCCCACCGGCGTCCTCGCGCGCGGAGCAGGCGGAGGAGTAGAAGGCCGGAGGAGGGACGCCGCGATCTAAAGATCCGGCGTTCCCGCCAACGATTCCATGGCTACTTTAGGAGGCGGGCTCCCTAGGATGCACCTTAAAAATCTGGGCGCGGTCCGACGTGTCCGGATCGCAGGTTATGGCCCCCTTCTCGAGCGGCTGCTCTTGCCGGCGCCGAACCGGCCCCTTCCGGGGATCCGGTCGCGCTTCCCGACCGGGGGTGCCGGACCGGGGCTTGCGCCGCCACGCTCCGCGGCCCTTCCTCGCGGGAGCCTTGGGCCCTCCCCGATCATGGAATTGCTCGTGCATGTGGCTCACGGGTGCGATCTTACTGCCCTTCGTGCTGCGGATCCCATCCAGAACTGCGGTTACACGTGCTTGGGTGAGTAGTCTTAGGATGGGTGACCTCGCGGGAAGTCTCGTGTTACACCCCTACTTTTTACCAGTTCATCGACACGGTCTTTCTTTTTGTTTTGGCCTCCTTCTCCCCACCCTTCACTTCCTCACCTTTCCCTTCCCACGGGCGTCCTCATGCGGGCCGGGCGGCGGAGAGTGAAAGGCCGGAGCGGGGCCGCGCGATCTAAAGATCCGTGGATGCAACGTGTGTATTCCCATATTCTTTACTTTTAAGGAAACAGACTCCGGATGCCTCTGTAAAAATAGGAGGCGCGTCCGCCGGTCGGATCGCGGGTGTATGCCCCTTGAGAGCCATCTGTTCTTGCCCAGCGGGGGCGGCCCCGCTCCCGGGGATTCCGGTCGCGCTTCCCGGCCCCGAGGTGCCCGGACCGCCGCTACCGCCCGCCCGTCGCTCCGCGACCCTTCTCGCCCCCAGCCGCGGGCGCCGTCTGCGATCATAGGAATTGCTCGTGCATGGGCTCACGGGTGCGATCATGAGAATTTTATATGGTAGATCAGCGGCCCACTAATGCCATCGGATCCCATCGAACTCCGCGATTTCATCCGTGAGCTTAGGCGGTAGTACTAGGATGGGTGACCTCCTGGGAAGTCCTATTGTTACACCCCCTTTTTTGAGTTCATCGACACGCTCTTTCTTTCTTGTTTTGGCCTCCTTCTCCCCTACCCTTCTTCCTCACCCTTTCCCTTCCCACGGGCGTCCTCGTTGCGGGCCGGGCGGAGGAAGTGAAAGGCCGAGAAGCGGGACGCCGCGATCCTAAGGTCGGCGGTGCGTGGCGATTCCATGCTACTGTAAAGGGAACCCGGGCTCCCAGGATGCTCGTAAAAATGCGGGGCGCGTCAGCGGTCGGGTCGCGGGTTATGGCGCCCTTCGAACGTTGTTCTTGCCGCTGGTGGCAGGCCCGCTCCGGGGGTTCGGTCGCGCTTCCCGACCAAGGGTGCCCGGACCGCCGCTGCGCCGCCCGTCGCTCGCGACCCTTCGTGTGGCGCCCGGCGCGATCATAGGAATTGCTCGTGCATGGGCTCACGGGTGCGATCATAAGAATTGCTCGTGCATGGGCTCACGGGTGCGATCATAGCCACCCGGCACTAATGCACCGGATCCCCTAGAACTCCCGGTTAAACATGCTTGGGCGAGAGTAGTACTAGGATGGGTGACCTCACAGGAAGTCCTCGTGTTGCACCCCCCCCTTTTGCCGGTTCATCTACACGCTCTTTCTTTCTTGTTTTGGCCTCCTTCTCCCCTGCCCTTCACTTCCTCACCTTTCCCTTCCCACAGGCGTCCTCGTTGCGGGCCGGGCGGAGGAGTGAAAGGCCGGGGAGGGCGCCGCGATCTAAAGATCGTGGGTCTGCGTAATCGATTCCATGGCTACTTTAAGGGAAGCGGGCTCCAGGATGCTCCTGTAAAAATGCAGGCGCGATCAGGCGGTCGGATCGCGGGTTATGGCCCTTTCGGGCGGCCGCTTCTTGCCGCGCGAACCGGCCCGCTCCGGGGGGTTCGGTCGCGCTTCCACCGAGGGTGCCGGACCGCCGCTGCGCCGCCAACGCTTCCGCGACCCTTCTCGCGCGGCGCCTTCGCACGATCATAGGAATTGCTCGTGCATGGGCTCACGGGGTGCGATCAATAGGTCCCGGAGTCCCTTACCGGCACTAATGCCGGATCCCATCGGAACTCCGCGGTTAAACGTGCTTGGGCGAGAGTAGTACTAGGATGGGTGACCTCCACAGGAAGTCCTCGTGTTCCCCCCCCTTTTGCCGGTTCATCGACACGCTCTTTCTTTCTTGTTTTGGCCTCCTTCTCCCCTACCCTTCACTTCCTCACCTTTCCCTTCCCACAGGCGTCCTCCTTGCGCGGGCCGGGCGGAGGGTGAAAGGCCGGCGGGGACGCGCGATCTAAAGGTCCGTGTGGTGCGTAGACGATTCCATGGCTACTTTAAGGAAACGGGCTCCGGATGCTCTGTAAAAATAAAGGCGCGTCAGGCGGTCGGATCGCGGGTTCTCATAGCCCTTCGAGCGGCTATTCTTGCCGCTTGCGAGCCGGCCCGCTCCCGGGGTTCGGTCGCGCTTCCCGACCAGGGTGCCGGACATCGCCGCTGCCCTGCCGTCGCTCCGCGACCCTTCTCGTGGGCGCCGACGCGATCATAGGAATTGCTCGTGCATGGGCTCACGGGTGCGATCATAGGAATTGCTCGTGCATGGGCTCACGGGTGCGATCATACCGGCACTAATGCAGGATCCATCAGAACTCCGCAGTTAAACGTGCTTGGGCGAGTAGTACTAGGATGGGTGACCTCACAGGAAGTCCTCGTGTTGCACCCCCTTTTTGCCGGTTCATCGACACGCTCTTTCTTTCTTGTTTTGGCCTCCTTCTCCCCTACCCTTCACTTCCTCACCTTTCCCTTCCACGGGCGTCCTCCTTCGTGGGCCGGGCGGAGGAGTGAAAGGCCGGAGCGGGGCCCCGCGATCTAAAGATCCGGTGGTCTGGCGATTCCATGGCTACTTTAGAGAGAAGCGGGCTCCGGATGCTCTCTGTAAAAATCTGGGCGCGGTCAGACGGTCGGATCGCGGGTTATGGCCCTTCGAATCGGCATTGTTCTTGCCTGGCAGGAGGCCCTTTCAGGGGAGTTTCGGGTGGCGCTTCCCGGCCGGGTGCCGGACCGCCGCTGCGCCTGCCAAGTCGCTCCGCGACCCTTCTCGCGGGCGCCTTCGGCGCGATCATAGGAATTGCTCGTGCATGGGCTCACGGGTGCGATCATACGGCACTAATGCCGGATCCCATCGAACTCCGCGGTTCGCGTGCTTGGGCGAGAGTAGTACTAGGATGGGTGACCTCATAGGAAGTCCTCATCTTACACCCCCCTTTTGCCAGGTTCATCGACACGCTCTTTCTTTCTTGTTTTGGCCTCCTTCTCCCCTACCCTTCACTTCCTCCACCTTTCCCTTCCACAGGCGTCCTCGTTGCGCGGGCGGGCGGAGGAGTGAGGAGGCCGGAGAGGAGGCCGCCCCGCGATCTAAAGATCCGGCCGTGCTGCACGGGTGCGATTCCATGCTACTTTAGAAGCGGGCTCCGGATGCTCCTGTAAAAATGGGGCGCGAGTCAGAGCGGTCGGATCGCGGGTTATAAGACCCTTTCGAGCCCGGTTATTTCTTGCCGGCGCGGGCAAGCCCTTCCGGGGGGTTCCGGTCCGCGCTTCACTGGGGGGGGTGCCGGGCTGGCGCTTGGCGCCGCCATAGCGCTCCGCGACCCTTCTGCGCGCCTTCGGCGATCCTTGGTGCTCGTGGCATGGGCTCAGGGTGCGATCATAGGAATTGCTCGTGCATGGGCTCACGGGTGCGATCATACCGGCACTCAATGCCACGGATCCCATCGAACTCCGGTTTCGCGATGGCTTGTGGCGAGAGTAGTACTAGGATGGGTGACCTCTGAAGGAGTCCTCGTGTTGCACCCCCTCCTTTGCCAGTTCATCGCCACGCTCTTTCTTTCTTGTTTTGGCCTCCTTCTCCCCTACCCTTCACTTCCTCACCTTTCCCTTCCCGAGGAGGCGTCCTCGTTGCGCGGGCCGGGCGGAGGAGTGAAAGGCCGAGCGAGGGCACCGCGATCCTAAGATCCGGCGGTGCGTAAGCGATTCCATGCTACTTTAGGGGAAACGGGCTCCGGATGCTCTGTAAAAATGGGCGCGATCCAGCGTGTCGGATGCGGGTTATGGCCCCTTCGAGCATTTGCTCTTGCCGCGCGAAGCCGGCCGCTCCGGGGGGGGTTCAGTCGCCTTCCCCAGACCGGGGGGTGCCGGGCCGGGCTGCGCCTGGTCCGTCGCTCACGCGACCCCTTCTGGCGGGCGCCTTCGACGCGATCATAGGAATTGCTCGTGCATGGGCTCCACGGGTGCGATCATACCGGCACTAATGCCCAGGATCCCATCGGACTCCGAAGTTAACGTGCTTGGGCGAGAGTAGTACTAGGATGGGTGACCTCTGGGAAGTCCTCGTGTTGCACCCCCTTTTTGCCGAGTTCATCGACACGCTCTTTCTTTCTTGTTTTGGCCTCCTTCTCCCCTACCCTTCACTTCCTCACCTTTCCCTTCCACGGGGCGTCCTCCTTGCGGGCCGGGCGGAGGAGTGAAAGGCCGGGCGGGGACGCGCGATCTAAAGATCCGGCGGTTGCGTAAGCGATTCCATGCTACTTTAAGGGAAAGCAGACTCCGGATGCTCCTGTAAAATGCGGGGCGCGATCCGACGGTCGGATCGCGGGGTTATGGCCCTTCCCGGCCCGTTGTTCTTGCCGTCTGGCAAGCCCCGTCCGGGGGTTCCCGGTCGCGCTTCCGACCTCCGCGGGTGCCGGACCGTACGCCCGCCGTCGCTCCGCGACCCTTCTCATGGCGCCTTCGACGCGATCATAGGAATTGCTCGTGCATGGGCTCACGGGTGCGATCATAGGAATTGCTCGTGCATGGGCTCACGGGTGCGATCATACCGGCACTAATGCCGGATCCCATCGGAACTCTCGCGGTTAAGCGTGCTTGGGAGAGTAGTACTAGGATGGGTGACCTCTGCAGGAAGTCCTAGTGTTGCACCCCCTTTTGCCGGTTCATCGACACGCTCTTTCTTTCTTGTTTTGGCCTCCTTCTCCCCTACCCTTCACTTCCTCACCTTTCCCTTCCCACGGGCGTCCTCGTTCGCGGGCCGGGGCGGAGGAGTGAAAGGCCGAGGGCGGAGACAGCCGCGATCTAAAGATCCCGTGTGCGTGGCGATTCCCTGCTACTTTAAAGGAAGCCTGGCTCCGGATCCTCGTAAAAATGCGGCGCGTCCGACGGTCCGGATCATGAGTTATGGCCCTTTTCGAGCCATTTGCTCTTGCCGTGCGAACAGCCCCCTCAGGAGTTCGGTCGCTTCTTCCGGCGGTGCCGGGCCCTTCGCCCGGCAACACTACCCTTCTCGCATGCGCCGCTAACGATCATAGGACCATTCTCGTGCATGGGCTCGCCGAGGTGCGATCATAGGAATTGCTCGTGCATGGGCTCCACGGGTGCGATCATACCAGCACCTAATGCACGGATCCCTTGCAGAACTCCTGGAGTTAAACGTGCTTGGGCGAGTAGTACTAGGATGGGTGACCTCGCAGGAAGTCCTAGTGTTGCACCCCCTTTTTGCGGTTCATCGGCACGCTCTTTCTTTCTTGTTTTGGCCTCCTTCTCCCCTACCCTTCACTTCCTCGCCTTTCCTTCCCCGGGCGTCCTCGTTGCGCGGGCCGGGCGGAGGAGGTGAAAGGCCGGGCGGGCTGCCGCGATCTAAAGATCCCAGCGGTGCGTAACTATTCCCATGGCTACTTTAAGGAAACGGGCTCGGATGCTCCTGTAAAAATCGGGCGCGTCAGAGCGGTCGGATCGCGGGTTATGGCCCTTTTCAAGCCAGCTGCCTTCTTGCGGGGCGAACCGGCCCGCTCAGGGGATTCGATCGCGCTTCCCGACCAGAGGTGCCGGACAAAGTGCGCCTGGCGTCGCTCACGACCCCTTCACTTGAGCGCCTTCGGCGCGATCATAGGAAGGTACTCGTGCATGGCCTCGTCGATTGCGATCATAGGAATTGCTGTTACTGCATGGGCTCAGAGAGTGCGATCATACCGGCACTAATGTGCCGGATCCCATCCAGAACTCCGCGATTACACGTGCTTGCGGCGGAGTAGTACTAGGATGGGTGACCTCTGGGAAGTCCTAGTGTTGCACCCCTTTTGCCGGTTCATCGCACGCTCTTTCTTTCTTGTTTTGGCCTCCCTTCTCCTTACCCTTCCCTTCCTCACCTTTCCCTTCCCACGAGAGGCGTCCTCCTTGCGCGCAGGCCGGCGGGGGAGGTGAAGGCCCCGAGGGCAGCCCGCCGATCTAAAGATCCGCGGTCTGTGTAGGGATTCCCCCTGCTGCGTTAAGGGAAACGGAGGCTCCAGGATGCTCTGTAAAAATGCGGCGCGATCCGACGGTCGGATCGCGGGGTGTAGCCCCTAGGCATTGGTTCTTGCCGCCGCGAGCACGGCCCTCTCCGGGGGTTCCGGTACGCTTCCCGACCGGGGTGCCCGGACCGCGGCTGAGCCCGCCCGTAGGCTACCGCGACCCTTCTCGCGGGCGCCTTGACGCGATCATAGGAATTGCTCCTGATGGGCTCAGGGTGCGATCATAAAGGAATTGCTCGTGCATGGGCTCATGGGTGCGATCATACAGTGCACTAATGCCGGATCCCATCGAACTCCGGGTTAAACGTGCTTAGGCGAGAGTAGTACTAGGATGGGTGACCTCCTCAGGAAGTCAACTCGTTGCACCCCCTTTTGCCCCGGCGAGTTCACTCCGACACGCTCTTTCTTTCTTAGTTTAGTCTCCTTCTCCCTACCCTTCACTTCCTCACCTTTCCCTTTCCCACGAGGCGTCCTCCTTACGCGGGCAGGCGGAGGAGTGAGCCGGCGGGGGGGCGCCCGCCCGATCCTAAAAGTCCGGCCCAGTCTGTGATAGCGATTCCATGCTACTTTAAGGGAAAGACGGGCTCCGGATGCTCTGTAAAAATACGGCGCGTCCGAGCGGTCGGATCGCGGGTTGTAGCCCCTTCGAGGCATTGTTCTTGCCGCGCGAGCCGGCCCGCTCACGGAGGGTTCGGTCCTTCCCCGACCCGGGTGCCGGGCCTTGTTTGCCGCCGCCGTCGCTCCGCGACCCTTCTCGCGGGCGCCTTCGCGCGATCATAAGATTGCTCGTGCATGGGCTCACGGATGCGATCATAGGAATTGCTCGTGCATGGGCTCACGGGTGCGATCATACCGGCACTAATGCCACCGGATCCCATCAGGAACTCCGATGATTCGGGTGCAGGCGAGAGTAGTACTAGGATGGGTGACCTCTGGGGAAGTCCTAGTGTTGCACCCCCTTTTGCCGGTTCATCGACACGCTCTTTCTTTCTTGTTTTGGCCTCCTTCTCCCCTACCCTTCACTTCCTCACCTTTCCCTTGCCACAGGGCGTCCTCGTTGCGCGGGCCGGGCGGAGGGTGAAAGGCCGGCGAGACGCGCGATCTAAAAATCCGGCGGTGCGTAGGCGATTCCATAGCTACTTTAAGGAAAGCGGGCTCCCTGGATGCTCCTGTATAAATGCGAGGCGCGATCGACCGGTCGGATCGCGGTTGTAGCCCTTTCGAGCAGCTGTTCTTGCCGGCGCGTAGCCAACGGCCCGTCCCGGGGGATTCGTGCCGCTTCCCCGACCGGCGGTGCCCGGCCGCCCGCTGCGCTGCTCGTAGGTATTCCCTGCGCGACCCTTCTCTGCAGGGCCCACGGTGCGATCATAGGAAGTTGCTCGTGCATGGGCTCACGGGTGCGATCATACCAGCACGAATGCACCGGATCCCATCGAACTCAGCAGTTAAACGTGCTTGGGCGAGAGTAGTACTAGGATGGGTGACCTCCGGGAAGTCCTCGTGTTGCACCCCTTTTTGCCAGTTCATCGACACGCTCTTTCTTTCTTGTTTGGCCTCCTTCTCCCCTACCCTTCACTTCCTCACCTTTCCCTTCCACAGGCGTCCTCTTGCGCGGCCGTGGCGGAGGAGTGAAAGGCCGGCGAGGATGCCGCCCGATCTAAAGATCCGTGGTCTCGGCGTAGCGATTCCATTGCTACCCTAAGGGAACGGCTCAGGATGCTCACATGGAAATCTGGGCGCGATCCGACGGTCGGATCGCGGGGTTATAGCCCCTCGAGCCGGCTGTTCTTGCCCGGGGAACCGGCCACTCCGGGTTCCGGTCGCCTTCCCAGCCGGGTGCCGGGACTCGCCGTTTCGCTTCGCGCGCGCTCGCGACCCCTTCTCGGGCGCCTTCGACGCGATCACTAGGAATTGCTCGTGCATGGGCTCACGGGTGCGATCTGGAGCAAAATTTCTCGTGCATGGGCTCGAGGGTGCTGATCATACCGGCACTAATGGCCGGATCCCTTGAGAACTCACGCATGTTTCGCGTGCTTGGGCAGAGTAGTACTAGGATGGGTGACCTCGGGGAAGTCCTAGTGTTGCCCCTTTTTGCCGGTTCATCGACACGCTCTTTCTTTTCTTGTTTTTGGCCTCCTTCTCCCCTTACCCTTCACTTCCTCACCTTTCCCTGCCCCTGGGGGCGTCCTCATGCGGGCAAGGCGGAGGAGTGGCGGCCGGGGGGCGCCGCGATCTAAAGATCCGCGGTCAACGTAGCTTATTCCATTGCACTTTAAGGGCAAGCGGGCTCCAGAATTCTCGTACATCCGCGGGGCGTAACGCCGGTCGGGATCGTGGGTGTATGGCCTGCCCCTTTCGGCCATGTTCTTGCCGGCCCGCTTGAACCGGCCCGCTTCGGGGTTCCGGTCGCGCTTCCCCGATCAGGGGTGCCCGGACCGCCGCTGCGCCCGCCGTCGCTCCGCGACCCTTCTGGAGCGCCTTCGGGCGCGATCTTAGGAATTGCTCGTGCATGGGCTCACGGGTGCGATCATACCGGCCACTAATGCACCGGATCCCTTCGAACTCCCGCGTTCGGCGTGCTTGGGCGAGAGTAGTACTAGGATGGGTGACCTCTGGGAAGTCCTCGTGTTGCACCCCCTTTTTTCGGTTCATCGACACGCTCTTTTCTTTCTTGTTTTGGCCTCCCTTCTCCCTACCCTTCACTTCCTCACCTTTCCCTTCCCACGGGGCGTCCTCGTTGGGCGGCCCGGGCGGAGAGTGAAAGGCCGGGCGAGGACGCCGCGATCTAAAGATCCGGCCGATTGCGTAAGCGATTCCATGGCTACTTTAAGGGAAACGGGCTCCGGATGCTCCAGCAAAAATGCGGCGCGATCAGACGGTCGGATCGCGGGTTATGGCCTTTCGAGCCATTTGTTCTTGCCCGCGCGAACCGGCCCGCTCCGGGGGTTCCGGTCGCGCTTCCCGACCGGGGGTGCCCGGACCGCCTGCGCCCCGCCGTCGCTCCGCGACCCTTCGCGGCGCCTTCGATCATAGGGACTCTCGTGCATGGGCTCACGGGTGCGATCATAGGAGTTGCTCGTGCATGGGCCCCATGGTGCGATCATACCGGCACTAATGCACCGGATCCCATCGGCCTCCGCGGTTCCGCGTGCTTGCAGGCGAGTGTAGTACTAGGATGGGTGACCTCCTGGGAAGTCCTAGTGTTGCACCCCCCTTTGCCGGGTTCATCGACACTCTCTTTCTTTCTTATTTTGGCCTCCTTCTCCCCCCTCCCTTCACTTCCTCACCCTTTCCCTTCCCCGCGGGGGCGTCCTCGTTGCGCGGGCCGGGCGGGAGGAGTGAAAGGCCCGGGCGGGCCGCCGCGATCTAAAGGTCCGGCCGGTCGCGTAGCGATTCCATGCTCTTGGTAAGGAAACGGGCTCGGATGCTCTGTAAAAATGCGGGCGCGATCAAGCGGTCGGATCGCGGGTTATGGCCCTTTCGAGCCCCGGTTGCTCTTGCCGCGCAGGCCGGCCCCGCTCCGGGGGTTCCGGTCGCGCTTCCCCAGGCCGGGGGTGCCGGACCGCCGCTGCGCGCGCCGTAACGCTCGCGACCCTTCTCGCATGGGCGCGCTTCGGCGCGATCATAGGAATTGCTCGTGCATGGGCTCACCCGGGTGCGATCATAGGAATTGCTCGTGCATGGGCTCACGGGTGCGATCATACCGGCACTAATGCACCGGATCCCATCGGAACTCGCGGTTAAACGTGCTTGGGCGAGTAGTACTAGGATGGGTGACCTCCTGGGAAGTCCTCGTGTTGCACCCCCTTTTTGCCGGTTCATCGACACGCTCTTTCTTTCTTGTTTTGGCCTCCCTTCTCCCCTACCCTTCACTTCCTCACCTTTCCCTTGCCACGGGGCGTCCTCGTTGCGCGGGCCCGGGCGGAGGAGTGAAAGGCCCGAGCGGGGGACGCCCGCGATCTAAAGATCCCGGCGGTCCGCGTAAGCGATTCCATGCTACTTTAAGGGAAGCGGGCTCCGGATGCTCTGTAAAATGCGGCGCGATCCGACGGTCGGATCGCGGGTTAAGGCACCCTTCGGCCGGGCCGATGTTCTTGCCGCCTTGGCTGAACCCGGCCCGCCTGGAGGGTTCCGGTCGCTTCCAAGTCGCGGGGGTGCCGGACCGCCGCTGCGCCGCCGTCGCTCGCGACCCTTCTCGCGGCGCCCGCCGCGATCGCAAGGAATTGCTCGTGCATGGGCTCACGGGTGCGATCATAGGAAGCCTATGGGCCCCGGTAATACCACTATATGCCGGATCCCATCGAACTCCGCGATTAAACGTGCTTGGGCGAGAGTAGTACTAGGATGGGTGACCTCTGGGAAGTCTCGTGTTGCACCCCCCTTTTTGCCAGTTCATCGACACGCTCTTTCTTCTTGTTTTGGCCTCCTTCTCCCCTACCCTTCACTTCCTCCTTTCCCTTCCCACGGGGCGTCCTCGTTGCGCGGGCGGGCGGAGGAGTGAAGGCCGGGAGGGGACGCCGCGATCTAAAGATCCGGCGGTGCGTGGCGATTCCATTGGCTACTTTAAGGAAACGGGCTCCGGATGCTCCTGTAAAAATGCGGGCGCGTCCAAGCGGTCGGATCGCGGGTTGTGGGCCCCTTTCGGCGGCTATTTCTTGCCGCGCGGCAGCCCGCTCGGGGGTTCGGTGCGCTTCCCAGGCCGGCGGTGCCGGACCGCCGCTGCGCGCCCGCCGTCGGCTCGCGACCCTTCTCGCGGGCGCCTTCGCCAGCGATCATAGGAATTGCTCGTGCATGGGCTCACGGGTGCGATCATGCGGCACTAATGCACGGGATCCCATCGGAACTCCATGATTAAACGTGCTTGGGCGGAGTAGTACTAGGATGGGTGACCTCCTGGGAAGTCCTCGTGTTGCACCCCCCTTTTTGCCAGTTCATCGACACGCTCTTTCTTTCTTGTTTTGGCCTCCTTCTCCCCTACCCTTCACTTCCTCACCTTTCCCTTCCCACGGCGTCCTCCTTGCGCGGGCCGGGCGGAGGGTAGAAAGGCCGGCTGAGGACGCCGCGATCTAAAGATCCGCGGTGCTGTGCGAAGCGATTCCATGCTACTTTAAGGAAAGCGGGCTCCGGATGCTCCTGTAAAAATGCGGCGCGATCCGACGGTCGGATCGCGGGTTGTAACCCTTCGAGTTGTTCTTGCCGCTGGCAGCCCGCTCCGGGGTTCCAGTCGCGCAGGGGTCCCGGCAATCCGGTGCCGCCCGCCGTCGCTGCGACCCTCTCGCCGGTCCCGATCGACCCTTGTCGCGGGCGCCTGTCGGTGCGATCATAGGAATTGCTCGTGCATGGGCTCACGGGTGCGATCATACAGCACTAATGCCGGATCCCATGAACTCCGAGGTTAAACGTGCTTGGGCGAGTAGTACTAGGATGGGTGACCTCTGAGGAAGTCCCTGTTGCACCCCCTTTTTGCCGGTTCATCGACACGCTCTTTCTTTCTTGTTTTGGCCTCCTTCTCCCCTACCCTTCCACTTCCTCACCTTTCCTTCCACGGGCGTCCTCGTTGCGGGCCGGGCGGAGGGGTGAAGGCCGGGCGGGCCGCCGCGATCTAAAAATCCGGCGGTCTGCGTAAGCGATTCCATGCTACTTTAAAGCGGGCTCCGGATGCTCATGTAAAAATCTGGGCGCGATCCGACGGTCGGATCGCGGGTTATGGCCCTTTCGGCGCATTGCTCTTGCCGAGCGCAAGCCGGCCCCTACGGGGTTCCAGCGCTTCCCAGGGCCGGGGGTGCCGGACCGCGGCTGCGCCGGCAACGCTCGCGGCCCTTCTCGCGGGCGCCTTCGGCGCGATCATAGGAATTGCTCGTGCATGGGCTCACGGGTGCGATCATACCGGCACTAATGCCCGGATCCCATCGAACTCGCGGTTAAACGTGCTTGGGCGGGAGTAGTACTAGGATGGGTGACCTCCTGGGAAGTCCTCTGTCACACCCCCCTTTTGCCGGTTCATCGACACGCTCTTTCTTTCTTGTTTTGGCCTCCTTCTCCCCTACCCTTCACTTCCTCACCTTTCCCTTCCCACGGGGCGTCCTCGTTGCGGGCCGGGCGGAGAGGGTAGAAGGCCCAGGTGGACGCCCGCGATCTAAAGATCCGGCGGTGCGTAGCGATTCCATGGCTACTTTAAAGGGAAGCAGGCTCCGGATGCTCCCTGTGCAAAATGCGGCGCGTCAGACAGTCGGATCGCGGGTTTATAACCCTTCGGGCGGCTGTTCTTCCCCAGCGCGAACCGGCCCGCCTCCGGGGTTCCGGTCGCGCTTCCCGACGGCCGGTGCCCGGACCGCCGCTCTGCGCCGTCGGTCCGTCGCCCTTCTCGCGAGCCCTTCGGCGCGATCAGCGGTGCTCGTTGCATGGGCTCCACGGGTGCGATCATAGGAATTGCTCGTGCATGGGCTCCAGGTGCGATCATACCGGCACTAATGCACGGATCCCATCGAACTCCGTAGTTAAACGTGCTTGGGCGGAAGTAGTACTAGGATGGGTGACCTCCCAGGAAGTCCTAGTGTTGCACCCCCCTTTTGCCGGTTCATCGACACGCTCTTTCTTTCTTGTTTTGGCCTCCTTCTCCCCTACCCTTCACTTCCTCACCTTTCCCTTCCCACGAGGCGTCCTCGTTACGCGGGCGGGCGGAGGAGTGAAAGGCCGGGCGGGGACGCCGCGATCTAAAGATCCGGTCCGCGTATGCGCGATTCCATGCTACTTTAAGGGAAGCGGGCTCGGATGCTCTGTAAAAATGCGGGCGCGATCGACGGTCGGATCGCGGGTTATAGCCCTTTCGAACGGCAGTTGTTCTTGCCGGCGAACCCGGCCCGCTTCCGGGGTTCGGTCGCGCTTCCGTCCGGCGGTGCCGGACCGCCGTTGCGCCGTGCCGTCGCTCGCGACCCTTCATGAGCGCCTTCGGCACGATCATAGGAATTGCATGCTCGTGCATGGGCTCCGGGTGCGATCATACCAGCACTAATGCACCGGATCCCATCGAACTCCGCGGTTAAACGTGCTTGGGCGAGAGTAGTACTAGGATGGGTGACCTCTGGGGAAGTCCTCAGTGTTGCACCCTCCTTTTGCCGGTTCATCGACACGCTCTTTCTTTCTTGTTTTGGCTCTCCTTCTCCCCTACCCTTCACTTCCTCACCTTTCCCTTCCCACAGGGGCGTCCTCCTTGCGCGGGCCGGGCGGAGGAGTGAAAGGCCCGGCGAGGACGCCGCGATCTAAAGATCCGGCGGTGTGCGTAGCGATTCCATTGCTACTTTAAGGAAGCGGGCTCCGGATGCTCTGTAAAAATCGGGCGCGATCAGAGCGGTCGGATCGCGGGTTATGGCCCTTTCGAGCCGCTGTTCTTGCCGGCGCGAACCGGCCCGCCTTCGGGGTTCCGGTCGCGCTTCCCGGCCGGCGGTGCCCGGACCACCGCTGCGCCTGCCGTCGCTCGCGACCCTTCTCGCGGGCGCCTTCGACGCGATCATAGGAATTGCTCGTGCATGGGCTCACGGGTGCGATCATACCGGGCACTAATGCAGGATCCCATCAGAACTCCGCGATTAAACGTGCTTGGGCGGAGTAGTACTAGGATGGGTGACCTCCTGGGAAGTCCTCGTGTTGCACCCCCCTTTTTGCCAGTTCATCGACACGCTCTTTCTTTCTTGTTTTGGCCTCCTTCTCCCCTACCCTTCACTTCCTCACCTTTCCCTTCCCACGGGGCGTCCTCCTTGCGCGGGCCGGGCGGAGGAGTGAAAGGCCGGGCGAAGGACGCCCGCGATCTAAAGATCCGGCGGTCTGCGTAGCGATTCCATGCTACTTTAAGGAAAGCGGGCTCCGGATGCTCTGTAAAAATCGGGCGCGATCAGACGGTCGGATCCGCGGGTTATAACCCTTTCGAGGCTGTTCTTGCCGGCGCTATGGCCGGCCCGCTCCGGGGTTCGGTCGCGCTTCCGCCCGAGGGTGCCGGGCCGCCGCTGCGCCGCCGTCGCTCGCGACCCTTCTCGCGGGCGCCTTCGCGCGATCATAGGAATTGCTCGTGCATGGGCTCACGGGTGCGATCATAGGAATTGCTCGTGCATGGGCTCACGGGTGCGATCATACCGGCACTAATGCAGGATCCCATCGGAACTCCGCGGTTAAGCGTGCTTGGGCGGAGTAGTACTAGGATGGGTGACCTCACAGGGAAGTCCTCGTGTTGCACCCCCCTTTTGCCGGTTCATCGACACGCTCTTTCTTTCTTGTTTTGGCCTCCTTCTCCCCCTACCCTTCACTTCCTCACCTTTCCCTTCCCACGGGGCGTCCTCGTTGCGCGGGCCGGGCGGAGGGTGAAGGCCGGGGCGGGCGCCGCGATCTAAAGATCCGGCGGTCTGGCGTAGCGATTCCATGCTACTTTAAGGAAGCGGGCTCCGGATGCTCACTGTAAAAATCACGGGCGCGATCGAGCGGTGGGATCGCGGGTTATGGCCCTTCGACCGCGTATTCTTGCCGCGCGCGGCGAGCCCGCCCTTCCGGGGGTTCCGGTCGCGCTTCCCGACCGGCGGTGCCGGTTGCCGCCGTCGCTCGCGACCCTTCTCGCGGGCGCCTCGCGCGATCCATTGCTCGTGCATGGGCTCCCGGGTGCGATCATAGGAATTGCTCGTTGCATGGGCTCACGGGTGCGATCCATACCGGCACTAATGCAGGATCCCATCGAACTCGCGGTTAACGTGCTTGGGCGAGTAGTACTAGGATGGGTGACCTCCTAGGGAAGTCCTCAGTGTTACACCCCCCTTTTGCCGAGTTCATCGACACGCTCTTTCTTTCTTGTTTTGGCCTCCCTTCTCCCCTACCCTTCACTTCCTCACCTTTCCCTTCCCACAGGGCGTCCTCCTTGCGCGGGACGGGGGCGGAGGAGTGAAAGGCGAGTGGCGGGCGCCGCGATCTAAAGATCCGGCGGTGCGTAGCGATTCCATAGCTACTTTAAGGGAAACGGGCTCCGGATGCTCCTGTAAAAATCGGGGCGCGTCAGAGCGGTCGGATCGCGGGTTATGGCCCTTCGAGCGGCTGTTCTTGCCGTGCCGAACCGGCCCGCCTCCGGGGTTCCGGTCGCGCTTCCCAGTGCGGGGTGCCGGACCGCCTTGGCTGCCCGCCGTCAGCTCCCGCGACCCTTCTCGCGGGCGCCTTGCTGCGATCATAGGAATTGCTCGTGCATGGGCTCCCGGGTGCGATCCTACTGCAGGGCTCCGGGTGCATGCCGGCACTAATGCCCGGATCCCATCGAACTCCGTGGTTAAACGTGCTTGGGCGAGTAGTACTAGGATGGGTGACCTCACAGGAAGTCCTCGTGTTGCACCCCCTTTTGCCGGTTCATCGACACGCTCTTTCTTTCTTGTTTTGGCCTCCTTCTCCCCTACCCTTCACTTCCTCACCTTTCCCTTCCCACGGGGCGTCCTCCTTGCGCGGGCGGGCGGAGGGTGAAAGGCCGGTGGAGGCGCCGCGATCTAAAGATCCGGCGGTGCACGTAGCGATTCCATGGCTACTTTAAGGAAGCGGGCTCCGGATGCTCTGTAAAAATCTGGGCGCGATGCGGCAGTCGGATCGCGGGTTATGGCCCCTTTCAGCTTGTTCTTGCCGCGGTGAACGGCCCGCTTCCGAGGTTCCGGTCGCGCTTCCCGTCAAGGCGGTGCCGGGCCCGACTGCGCCCGCCGTCGGTCCGCGACCCTTCTCGCGGGCGCCTTCGGCGCGATCATAGGAATTGCTCGTGCATGGGCTCACGGGTGCGATCATACGGCGCTAATGCCCAGGATCCCATCGAGAACTCGCAGTTGCGTGCTTGGGCGAGTAGTGCTAGGATGGGTGACCTCCAGGAAGTCCTCGTGTTGCACCCCCCCTTTTGCCGGTTCATCGACACGCCCTTTCTTTCTTGTTTTGGCCTCCTTCTCCCCTACCCTTCACTTCCTCACCTTTCCCTTCCCACACGGCGTCCTCCTTGCGTGGGCGGGCGGAGGGTGAAAGAGCCGGGCGGGACGCCGCGATCTAAAGATCCGCGGTGTGCGTAGCGATTCCATTGCTACTTTAAAGGAAGCGGGCTCCGGATGCTCTATGTAAAAATCGGGCGCGATCCGACGGTCGGATCGCGGGTTATAGCCCTTCCTGGCCGTTGTTCTTGCCGCGCGAACCGGCCCGCTCCGGGGATTCCGGTCGCGCTTCCCGGCCGGGGTGCCGGACCGCCGCTGCGCCGCCGTCGCTCCGCGACCCTTCATGGGCGCCTTCGCGCGATCGCATAGGAATTGCTCGTGATGGGCTCACGGGTGCGATCATAGGAATTGCTCGTGCATTGGGCTCACGGGTGCGTCATACCGGCACTAATGCCGGATCCCATCGAACTCCGCGGTTAAACGTGCTTGGGCGAGAGTAGTACTAGGATGGGTGACCTCCTGGGAAGTCCTCGTGTTGCACCCCCCCTTTTGCCGGTTCATCGACACGCTCTTTCTTTCTTGTTTTGGCCTCCTTCTCCCCTACCCTTCACTTCCTCACCTTTCCCTTCCCACAGGGGCGTCCCTCGTTGCGCGGGCCGGGGGCGGAGGAGTGAAAGGCCGGGCGGGCGCCGCCGATCTAAGATCCCGGCGGTCCGCGTAGCGATTCCATTGCTACTTTAGAGGAAAACGGAGCTCCGGATGCTCTGTAAAAATGCGGGCGCGATCCGACGGTCGGATCGCGGGTTATGGCCCCCTTCGAGCGCTGTTCTTGCCGCGTGTGGCAAAGGCCGCTCCGGGATTCGGTCGCGCTTCCCCGAGCAAGGGTGCAGGGCCGCTGTACGCCGCCATCGCTCCGCGACCCTTCTCATGAGCGCATCGAGCGATCATAGGAATTGCTCGTGCATGGGCTCCCCCGGGTGCGATCATAGGAATTGCTCGTGCATGGGCTCACGGGTGCGATCATACCGGCACAATGCACCGGATCCCATCGGAACTCCGCGGTTAAGCGTGATGGCGGGAAGTGGTACTAGGATGGGTGACCTCACAGGAAGTCCTCGTGTTGCACCCCCTTTTTGCCGGTTCATCGACACGCTCTTTCTTTCTTGTTTTGGCCTCCTTCTCCCTACCCTTCACTTCCTCACCTTTCCCTTCGCCACAGGGCGTCCTCCTTCACGCCGGGCAGGGCGGAGGGTGAAAGGCCGAGGGGAGGCCGCCAGCGATCTAAAGATCCGCGGTCAGCGTAAGCGTTCCATTGCTACCCAAGGAAACGGGCTCCCGGATGCTCCCTGGAAATCATGCGGCGCGTCCGCGGTCGGATCGCGGGTTATGGCCCTTCCGGCCGGCACCATTCTTGCCGGCGTGGCACGGCCCTTCCGGGGGTTCCGGTCGCGCTTCCCCCGAGGGGTGCCGGACCGCCCGGCTGCGCCGTCGCGCTCTCGCGACCCTTCTCGAGGGCGCCTTCGATCGCGATCATAGAGTGCTCGTGCATGGGCTCCTGGTGCGATCATACCGGCACTAATGCACGGATCCCATCGAACTCCGCGGTTAAACGTGCTTGGGCGAGTAGTACTAGGATGGGTGACCTCCGGAGGAAGTCCTCGTGTTACACCCCCCTTTTGCGGGGTTCATCGACACGCTCTTTCTTTCTTGTTTTGGCCTCCTTCTCCCCTACCCTTCACTTCCTCACCTTTCCCTTCCCACCGGGGCGTCCTCCTTGCGGGCGGGGCGGAGGAGTGAAGCCCGGGCGGAGGCCGCGCGATCTAAAGATCCCGTGAGTGCGCGGCAGACGCATTCCCGCTCGCTACTTTAAGGGAAGCGGGCTCAGGATACTCCGCCAAAAATGCGGCGCGTCAGACGGTCGGATCGCGGGTTATAGCCCTTCCCGGCCGGCTGTTCTTGCCGCGCCTTGAGCCGGCCCCGCCTCGGGGTTCCGGTCGCGCTTCCCGACCGGGGTGCCGGACCCGCCGCCCCTCGCGCCGTCGCTCGCGACCCTTCTCGGGCGCCTTCGGCAGCGATCATAGGAATTGCTCGTGCATGGGCTCACGGGTGCGATCATACCGTGATTTTATGCCGGATCCCATCGAGAACTCCGTAGTTAAACGTGCATGGGCGAGTAGTACTAGGATGGGTGACCTCCACTGGGAAGTCCTCGTGTTGCACCCCTCTTTGCGGTTCATCGACACGCTCTTTCTTTCTTGTTTTGGCCTCCTTCTCCCCTACCCTTCACTTCCTCACCTTTCCCTTCCCACGGGCGTCCTCCTTGCGCGGGACCGGGCGGAGGAGTGAAGGCCGGTGGCGGGCCGCCGCGATCTAAAGATCCGTGATGCGTAAGCGATTCCATGGCTACTTTAAGGAAACGGGCTCCGGATACTCTAGTAAAAATGCGGCGCGATCGAGCGGTCGGATCGCGGGTTATTGTTTCACCTCAGGCCGCTGCTTCTTGCCAGGCGCGAGCCGGCCCGCCTAGGGGTTCGGTCGCGCTTCCCCATCCGGGGGTGCGGGGCCGCCGCTGCGCTGCCGTCGCTCCGTGACCCTTCTGTGCGCCTTCGGCGCGATCATAGGAATGTCGTCGTGAATGGGCTCAGGGTGCGATCATACCGGCACTAATGCCGGATCCCGTCGGGAACTCGCGGTTAAGCGTGCTTGGGCGAGGTAGTACTAGGATGGGTGACCTCACAGGAAGTCCTCGTGTTGCACCCCCTTTTTGCCGGTTCATCGACACGCTCTTTCTTTCTTGTTTTGGCCTCCTTCTCCCCTACCCTTCACTTCCTCACCTTTCCCTTCCCACGAGGCGTCCTCCTTGCGCGGGCCGGGCGGAGGAGTGAAAGGCCGGGCGAGGCAGCCGCGATCTAAAGATCACGGCGGTGCGTAGCGATTCCATTGCTACTTTAAAGGAAGCGGAGCTCCGGATCCTCTGGCAAAAATGCGGGCGCGTCAGCGGTCGGATCGCGGGTTATGGCCCTTCGAGGCGGCTTGTTCTTGCCGCGAACCGGCCCGCTCCGGGGGTTCAGTCGCGCTTCCGGCCGAGGGTGCCGGAGTGCCGCCGTCGCTGCGCGACCCTTCTAGCGGCGCTCGCAGGCCCGTGCATGGGCTCACGGGTGCGATCATAGGAATTGCTCGTGCATGGGCTCACGGGTGCGATCATACCAGCACTAATGCGGATCCCATCGGAACTCCGCGAGTTAACGTGCTGGCCGGCGAGTAGTACTAGGATGGGTGACCTCTGGGAAGTCCTCTTGTTGCACCCCCTTTTTGCCGAGTTCATCGACACGCTCTTTCTTTCTTGTTTTGGCCTCCTTCTCCCTACCCTTCACTTCCTCACCTTTCCCTTCCCACGGGCGTCCTCGTTGCGCGGGCCGGGCGGAGGAGTGAAAGGCCGGCGTGGACGCCGCGATCTAAAGATCCGGCGGTCTGCGTGCGATTCCATGCTACTTTAAGGAAACTGGGCTCCGGATGCTCTATGTAAAATGCGGGCGCGTCCAAATCGGACGGTCGGATCGCGGGTTTATCCCCCTTTCGGCCGCCGTTCTTGCCGCGTGAGCGGCCCGCTCCGGGGTTCGGTCCCGCGCTTCCCGGGGGTGCCGGTTACCCGTGCGCCGCCGTCGCTCCGCGACCCTTCTCGCCAAGGCGCCTTCGGCGATCATAGGAATTGCTCGTGCATGGGTCACGGGTGCGATCATAGGAATTGCTCGTGCATGGGCTCACGGGTGCGATCATACCGGCACTAATGCCGGATCCCATCGGAACTCCGCGGTTAAGCGTGCTTGGGCGAGAGTAGTACTAGGATGGGTGACCTCACAGGAAGTCTCGTGTTGCACCCCCTTTTTGCCGGTTCATCGACACGCTCTTTCTTTCTTGTTTTGGCCTCCTTCTCCCCTACCCTTCACTTCCTCACCTTTCCCTTCCCACGGGCGTCCTCGTTGCGCGGGCCGGGCGGAGGGTGAAGGCCGGGCGAGACCGCGATCTAAAGATCCGCCGTGCGTAAGCGATTCCATTGCTACTTTAAGGGAAACGGGCTCGGATGCTCTGTAAAAATGCGGGCGCGTCAGACGGTCGGATCGCGGGTTATGGCCCTTCGGCGGCTGTTCTTGCCGCGCGAGCAGAGCCCGCTCCGGGGTTCCGGTCGCGCTTCCCGACCGGGGTGCCGGCCGCGGCTGCGCCGCCGTCGCTCCGCGACCCTTCTCGCCGGGCGCCTTGGCGATCATAAGGTGCCGTGCATGGGCTCACGGTGCGATCATAGGAATTGCTCGTGCATGGGCTCACGGGGCGATCATACCGGCACTAATGCCTGGATCCCATCGAGAACTCCGTGGTTAAACGTGCTTGGGCGGCGAGTAGTACTAGGATGGGTGACCTCAGGAAGTCCTCGTGTTGACACCCCCTTTTTGCCGGTTCATCGGCACGCTCTTTCTTTCTTGTTTTGGCCTCCTTCTCCCCTACCCTTCACTTCCTCACCTTTCCCTTCCCACGGGGGGCGTCCTCCGCGGGCCGGGCGGAGGAGTGAAAGGCCGGCCGGGGACGCCGCGATCTAAAGATCCGGCGGTCTGCGTTGCGATTCATTGCTACTTTAAGGAAACGGGCTCCGGATTCTCTGTAAATAATCGGGGCGCGTCAGCCGGTCGGATCGCGGGTTATGGCCCCTTTCAGGCTATTCTTGCCGGCGCTTGGCCGGCCCGCTCCGGGGTTCCGGTCGCGCTTCGGCCAGGGTGCCGGGCCACCCGTACGCCGCCGTCGCTCAGCGCGACCTCCTTGGGCGCCGACCGATCATAGGAATTGCTCGTGCATGGGCTCCTGGGTGCGATCATAGGAATTGCTCGTGCATGGGCTCCACGGGTGCGATCATACCGGCACTAATGCACGGATCCCATCGGAACTCCATGATTAAACGTGCTTGGGCGAGTAGTACTAGGATGGGTGACCTCGCAGGAGTCCTCGTGTTGCACCCCCCTTTTGCCGGTTCATCGACACGCTCTTTCTTTCTTGTTTTGGCCTCCCTTCTCCCCTACCCTTCACTTCCTCACCTTTCCTTCCCACGGGGCGTCCTCGTTGCGGGCCGGGCGGAGGAGTGAAAGGCCGGGGCGAGGCGCCGCGATCTAAAGATCCGGCGGTCGCGTAAGCGATTCCATTGCTACTTTAAGGGAAACGGGCTCCGGATGCTCTGTAAAAATGCGGGGCGCGATCCGACGGTCGGATCGCGGGTTATGGCCCCTTTCGAGCAGTTGTTCTTGCCGCGCGAAGCCGGCCCACTCGGGGTTCCGGTCGCTTCCCAGGCCGGGGTGCCGGACCGCCTTGCGCACGCCCGCGTCGCTCCGCGACCCTTCTCGCGAGCGCCTTGGCGGCGATCATAGGAATTGCTCGTGCATGGGCTCACGGGTGCGATCATACCGGCCACTAATGCACCGGATCCCCATCGAGAACTCCGCGGTTAAACGTGCTTGGGCGAGAGTAGTACTAGGATGGGTGACCTCACTGGGAAGTCCTCGTGTTGCACCCCCTTTTTTGCCGGTTCATCGACACGCTCTTTCTTTCTTGTTTTGGCCTCCTTCTCCCTACCCTTCACTTCCCTCACCTTTCCCTTCCCACGGGGCGTCCTCGTTGCGCGGGCCGGGCGGAGGAGTGAAAGGCCGGGCGAGACGCCCCGCGATCCTAAAATCCGGCGGTGCGCGTAAGCGATTCCATTGCTACTTTAAGGGAAACGGGCTCCGGATGCTCCTGTAAAAATGCAGGCGCGATCAGCCGGTCGGATCGCGGGTTATAGCCCTTCCGGGCGGTTGTTCTTGCCGGCCTTGAAGCCGGCCCCGCTCCGGGAGTTCCGGTCGCGCTTCCCCGACCAGGGGTGCCGGGCCGCCAGGCTGCGCCGCCGTCGCTCCGCGACCCTTCTCGCGGGCGCCTTCGCGCGATCATCGGAATTGCTCGTGCATGGGCTCACGGGTGCGATCATAGGAATTGCTCGTGCATGGGCTCACGGGTGCGATCATACCGGCACTAATGCACGGATCCCATCGAACTCCGCGGTTAAACGTGCTTGGGCGAGTAGTACTAGGATGGGTGACCTCTGCGGAAGTCCTCGTGTTGCACCCCCCTTTTGCCGGTTCATCGACACGCTCTTTCTTTCTTGTTTTGGCCTCCTTCTCCCCTACCCTTCACTTCCTCACCTTTCCCTTCCCACGGGGCGTCCTCCTTGCGCGGGCCGGGCGGAGGTGAAAGGCCGGCGGGGGCCGCGATCTAAAGATCCGTGATGCTGCGTAAGCGATTCCATGGCTACTTTAAAGGGAAAGCGGGCTCGGATGCTCTGTAAAAATGCGGGCGCGATCAGACGGTCGGATCGCGGGTTATAGCCCTTCGGCCGGCTGTTCTTGCCGGCTGAAGCCGGCCCTTCCGGGGTTCGGTCGCGCTTCCCGGCCGAGGTGCCCGGACCGCCGCTGCGCCCGCCGTCGCTCCGCGACCCTTCTCGCGAGCGCCTTCGGCGATCATAGGAATTGCTCGTGCATGGGCTCGCGGGTGCGATCATAGGAATTGCTCGTGCATGGGCTCACGGGTGCGATCATACCGGCACTAATGCCGCAGGATCCCATCGGAACTCGCTGGTTAAACGTGCTTGGGCGAGAGTAGTACTAGGATGGGTGACCTCACAGGAGGTCCTCGTGTTGCACCCCCTTTTGCCGAGTTCATCGACACGCTCTTTCTTTCTTGTTTTGGCCTCCTTCTCCCCTACCCTTCACTTCCTCACCTTTCCCTTCCCACGGGGCGTCCTCGTTGCGCGGGCGGGCGGAGGAGTGAAAGGCCGGCGGGACGCCGCGATCTAAAGATCCGGCGGTCTGCGTAAGCGATTCCATGCTACTTTAAGGGAAAGCGGGCTCCGGATGCTCTGTAAAAATGCGGGCGCGATCGACGGTCGGATCGCGGGTTATAGCCCTTTCAGCCGGCTTGTTCTTGCCGCGCGCCTGGGCCCCGCCACTCCGGGGTTCGGTCGCGCTTCCCAGGCCGGGGGTGCCGGGCCGCCGCTGCGCCGCCGTCGCTCCGCGACCCTTCTGCGGGCGCCTTCGACCGATCATAGGAATTGCTCGTGCATGGGCTCACGGGTGCGATCATAGGAATTGCTCGTGCATGGGCTCACGGGTGTGATCATACCGGCACTAATGCACCGGATCCCATCGAGAACTCCGGTTAAACGTGCTTGGGCGAGTAGTACTAGGATGGGTGACCTCACAGGAAGTCCTCGTGTTGCACCCCCTTTTGCCGGTTCATCGACACGCTCTTTCTTTCTTGTTTTGGCCTCCTTCTCCCTACCCTTCACTTCCTCACCTTTCCCTTCCCACGGGCGTCCTCCTGCGCGGGCCGGGCGGAGGAGTGAAAGGCCGGCGGACGCCGCGATCTAAAGATCCGGCGGTCTGCGTAACGATTCCATTGCTACTTTAAGGAAACGGGCTCCGGATGCTCTGTAAAAATAAGGCGCGATCAGACGGTCGGATCGCGGGTTATAACCCTTTCGGCCCGGTATTCTTGCCGGCCTTGGCAAGCCCGCTCCGGGGTTCCGGTCCGCTTCCCAGGCCAGGGTGCCCGGACCGCCGCTGCGCCGCCGTCGCTCACTGACCCTTCTCGCGGGCGCCGCCGGCGCGATCATAGGAATTGCTCGTGCATGGGCTCACGGTGCGATCATAGGAATTGCTCGTGCATGGGCTCACGGGTGCGATCATACCGGCACTAATGCACCGGATCCCATCGGAACTCCGCGGTTAAACGTGCTTGGGCGAGAGTAGTACTAGGATGGGTGACCTCACAGGAAGTCCTCGTGTTGCACCCCCCTTTTGCCGAGTTCATCGACACGCTCTTTCTTTCTTGTTTTGGCCTCCTTCTCCCCTACCCTTCACTTCCTCACCTTTCCCTTCCCAGAAGGCGTCCTCGTTGCGCGGGCCGGGCGGAGGAGTGAAAGGCCGGGGCGAGGAGCCGCGATCTAAAGATCCGGCGGTGCACGTAAGCGATTCCATGCTACTTTAAGGAAACGGGCTCGGATGCTCCTGTAAAAATGCAGGGCGCGTCGACGGTCGGATCGCGGGTTATGGCCCCTTTCCGGCGCCATTGTTCTTGCCGGGCGCGAGCCGGCCCCTCCGGGGGGTTCAGTCGCGCTTCCGCCGGGTGCCGGGCCGCCGGCTGCGCCGCCGTCGCTCCGCGACCCTTCTCGCGGGCGCCTTCGGCTGATCATAGGTGCTCGTGCATGGGCTCACGGGTGCGATCATAGGAATTGCTCGTGCATGGGCTCACGGGTGCGATCATACCGGCACTATTGTGCCGGATCCCATCAGGAACTCATGGTTAAACGTGCTTGAGGCGAGTAGTACTAGGATGGGTGACCTCTCGGGAAGTCCCTCGTGTTGCACCCCCCTTTTGCCGGTTCATCGACACGCTCTTTCTTTCTTGTTTTGGCCTCCTTCTCCCCTGCCCTTCACTTCCTCGCCTTTCCCTTCCCACAGGCGTCCTCCTTGCGCGGGCCGGGCGGAGGAGTAAAGGCCGGCGGCGCCGCGATCTAAAGATCCCGGCGGTGCATGCGTAGCGATTCCATTGCTACTTTAAGGAAGCGGGCTCCGGATGCTCCATGTAAAAATCCGGGCGCGATCCGACGGTCGGATCGCGGGTTATAACCCCTTCCGGGCTGCTATTCTTGCCGGCGCCGGCCCGCTCCGGGGGTTCGGTCGCGCTTCCGACCGGGGGTGACCGGGCCGCCTATGCGCACGCCCGTCGCTCCGCGACCCTTCTCGCGGGCGCCTTCGACGCGATCCAAAATTGCTCGTGCGTGGGCTCACGGGTGCGATCATACCGCGCACTAATGCACGGATCCCATTCAGGAATTCCGCGTTCAAATGCTTGGGGTGAGTAGTACTGAGGATGGGTGACCTCGCAGGAGGTCCTCGTGTTGCACCCCCCTTTTGCCGGTTCATCGACACGCTCTTTCTTTCTTGTTTTGGCCTCCCTTCTCCCCTACCCTTCACTTCCTCACCTTTCCCTTCCCACGGGCGTCCTCGTTGCGCGGGCCGGGCGGAGGAGTGAAGGCCAGGGCGAAGGGCGCCGCGATCTAAAGATCCGGCGGTGCGTAATGGTCCATTGCTACTTTAAAGGAAGCGGGCTCCGGATGCTCCGTGTAAAAATGCAAGGCGCGATCGACGGTCGGATCGCGGGTTTGTAACCCCTTTCGAGCCGCTGTTCTTGCCGCGCGAAGCCGGCCCCTCTCAAGGGGTTCGGTCGCTTCCCGGGGCCGGGGTGCCGGGCCGTCTTGCCGCCGCCGTCGCTCGTGACCCTTCTGCAGGCGCCCGGCGCGATCATAGGAATTGCTCGTGCATGGGCTCACGGGTGCGATCATACCGGCACTAATGCGGATCCCATCGGAACTCCGCGGTAGCGTGCTTGGGCGAGTAGTACTAGGATGGGTGACCTCGCAGGAAGTCCTCGTGTTGCGCCCCCTTTTTGCCGGTTCATCGAACACGCTCTTTCTTTCTTGTTTTGGCCTCCTTCTCCCCCTACCCTTCACTTCCTCACCTTTCCTTCCCACGGGGCGTCCTCGTTGCGCGGGCCGGGCGGAGGAGTGAAAGGCCGGCGAGGACGCCCCGCGATCTAAAGATCCGGTGTGCGTAGCGATTCCATGCTACTTTAAGGAAAGCGGGCTCCAGGATGCTCCTGTAAAAATGCGGCGCGTCAGACGGTCGGATCGCGGGTTATGGCCCTTTCGAGCCGTTTCTTGCCCGCGTGGAAGCCGGCCCTTCCGGGGTTCCGGTCGCGCTCCGGCCGGAAGGTGCCGGCCGCCGCTGCGCCGCCGTCGCTCCGCGACCCCTTCTCGCGAGGCGCCTTCGACGCGATCATAGGAATTGCTCGTGCATGGGCTCACGGGTGCGATCATAGGAATTGCTCGTGCATGGGCTCACGGGTGCGATCATACCGGCACTAATGCACGGATCCCATCGAACTCCGCGATTAAACGTGCTTGGGCGAGTAGTACTAGGATGGGTGACCTCTGGGAAGTCCTCGTGTTGCACCCCTTTTTGGGTTCATCGACACGCTCTTTCTTTCTTGTTTTGGCCTCCTTCTCCCCTACCCTTCACTTCCTCACCTTTCCCTTCCCACAGGGCGTCCTCCTTGCGCGGGCCGGGCGGAGGGTGAAAGGCCGGGCGAGGCCGCCGCGATCTAAAGATCCGCGATGCAACGTAAGCGATTCCATGCTACTTCTAAGGAAGCGGGCTCCAGGATGCTCTGCAAAATGCAGGCGCGATGCGGCCAGTCGGATCGCGGGTTATGGCCCTTCGAGCGCCCTGTTCTTGCCGACGCGAACCGGCCCTTCCGGGGGTTCCGTCGCGCTTCCGCCGGTGCAGGTGCCGGCCGCAGCTGCGCCCGCCGTCGCTCCGCGACCCTTCTCGTGAGCGCCTTAGCGCGATCATAGGAATTGCTCGTGCATGGGCTCACGGGTGCGATCATGGGAATTGCTCGTGCATGGGCTCGCGGGTGCCGTCATACCGGCGCTAATGCACCGGATCCCATCGGAACTCCCATGATTAAACGTGCTTGGGCGAGAGTAGTACTAGGATGGGTGACCTCGCAGGATGTCCTCGTGTTGCACCCCCCTTTTGCCGGTTCATCGACACGCTCTTTCTTTCTTGTTTGGCCTCCTTCTCCCCTACCCTTCACTTCCTCACCTTTCCCTTCCCACGGGGCGTCCTCCTTGCGGGCGGGCGGAGGAGTGAAAGGCCGGGCCGGGCCGCGATCTAAAGATCACGCGAGTGTGCGTAGCGATTCCATTGCTACTTTAAGGGAAGCGGGCTCCGGATGCTCTGTAAAAATGCGGGCGCGTCAGAAGACGGTCGGATCGCGGGTTATAGCCCCTTCGAGCCATTGTTCTTGCCGCGTGAGCAGGCAGCCCGCTCCGGGGTTCCGGTCGCGCTTCCGGGCCGGGGGTGCCGGGCCTTGCTGCGCCGCCGTCGCTCGCGACCCTTCTCGCGGGCGCCTTCGACGCGATCATAAGGAATTGCTCGTGCATGGGCTCACGGGTGCGATCATACCGGCACTAGTGCCCGGATCCATCAGAACTCCGCGATTAAACGTGCTTGGGCGAGAGTAGTACTAGGATGGGTGACCTCACAGGATGTCTCTTGTTGCACCCCCTTTTTGCCGGTTCATCGACACGCTCTTTCTTTCTTGTTTTGGCCTCCTTCTCCCCCTACCCTTCACTTCCTCACCTTTCCCCCTTCCCACAGGCGTCCTCGTTGCTGGGCCGGGCGGAGGAGTGAAAGGCCGGGCGAGGGCCGCGATCTAAAGATCGGCCCGTCTGCGTAGCGATTCCATTGCTACTTTAAGGGAAACGAGCTCCGGATGCTCTGTAAAAATGCGGGCGCGATCCGACGGTCGGATCGTGGGTTATGTCCGCCCAAGGCTTGTTCTTGCCGCGCGAGCCGGCCCGCTCCGGGAGTTCGGTCGCGCTTCCCGACCGAAGTGCCGGGCCGCGCTGCGCCCGCCGTCGCTCCGCGACCCTTCTCGTGAGCGCCTTCGGCGCGATCATAGGAATTGCTCGTGCATGGGCTCACGGGTGCGATCATAGGAATTGCTCGTGCATGGGCTCACGGGTGCGATCATACCGGCACTAATGCACGGATCCCATCGGGAACTCCGCCGGTTAACGTGCTTGGGCGGGAGTAGTACTAGGATGGGTGACCTCCTGGGATGTCCTCGTGTTGCACCCCCTTTTTGCCGGTTCATCGACACGCTCTTTCTTTCTTGTTTTGGCCTCCCTTCTCCCCTACCCTTCACTTCCTCACCTTTCCCTTCCCACGGGGGCGTCCTCGTTGCGCGGGCGGGCGGAGGAGGTGAAAGGCCGGCGGGACGCCGCGATCTAAAGATCGGCGGTGCGCGTAGCGATTCCATTGCTACTTTAAGGGAAGCGGGCTCCAGGATGCTCTGTAAAAAATGCGGGCGCGATCCGACGGTCGGATCGCGGGTTATGGCCCTTTCGGCGGCCCCATTCTTGCCGCGCGAGCCCAAGCCCGCTCCGGGGTTCAGTCGCGCTTCCCGGCCGGGGTGCCGGACCGCCGCTACGCCGCCGTCGCTCGCGCGACCCTTCTCCGCGGCGCGCCGTTCATAGGAATTGCTCGTGCATGGGCTCCGGGTGCGATCATAGGAATTGCTCGTGCATGGGCTCACGGGTGCGATCATACCGGCACTAATGCACCGGGATCCCATCGAACTCCGCGATTAAACGTGCTTGGGCGAGTAGTACTAGGATGGGTGACCTCTGGGAAGTCCTCGTGTTGCACCCCCCTTTTGCCGGTTCATCGACACGCTCTTTCTTTCTTGTTTTGGCCTCCTTCTCCCCTACCCTTCACTTCCTCACCTTTCCCTTCCCACGGGGCGTCCTCCTTGCGCGGGCCGGGCGGAGGAGTGAAAGGCCGGCGGGGGCGCCGCGATCTAAAGATCCGGCGGTGCGTAGCGATTCCATTGCTACTTTAAGGGAAAGCGGGCTCCAGGATGCTCTGTAAAAATGCGGGCGCGATCCGACGGTCGGATCGCGGAGTTATAGCCCCTTCGAGCGCATTTGTTCTTGCCGCGCGGCACAGCCCTTCCGGGGTTCGGTCGCTTCCCGACCCGGGGGTGCCGGGCGCCCGCCGTCGCTCCGCGCCTTCATGAGCGCCGCCCTTCTACGCAGGGCCTCCACGATCGGAATGTGCTCGTGCATGGGCTCACGGGTGCGATCATACCGGCACTAATGCCGGATCCCATCGGAACTCGCTTGATTAAGCGTGCTTGGGCGAGTAGTACTAGGATGGGTGACCTCCTGGGATGTCCTCGTGTTGCACCCCCCTTTTGCCGGTTCATCGACACGCTCTTTCTTTCTTGTTTTGGCCTCCCTTCTCCCTACCCTTCACTTCCTCACCTTTCCCTTCCCACGAGGGGCGTCCTCGTTGCGCGGGCCGGGCGGAGGAGTGAAAGGCCGGCGGGGCCGCCGCGATCTAAGATCGGCGGTACGCGTAGTGATTCCATTGCTACTTTAAGGAAGCGGGCTCCGGATGCTCCTATGAAAATGCGGCGCGATCGACGGTCGGATCGCGGGTTGTAAGCCCTTCAGAGGCCAATTGTTCTTGCCGTATGAACCGGCCCTTTCCGGGGGTTCAGTCCGCTTCCAGCCCGGGGGTGCCCGGGCCGCCCGCCGCCGCCGTCTCGCTCCGACCCTTCTCGTGGCGCCTCGGCGCGATCATAGGAATTGCTCGTGCATGGGCTCACGGGTGCGATCATACCGGCACTAATGCACGGATCCCAGCGAGAACTCCATGAGTTAATTGCGATGCTTGGGCGAGTAGTACTAGGATGGGTGACCTCACAGGATGTCCTCGTGTTGCACCCCTCTTTTGCCCGGTTCATCGACACGCTCTTTCTTTCTTGTTTGGCCTCCTTCTCCCCTACCCTTCACTTCCTCACCTTTCCCTTCCCCAGGCGTCCTCGTTGCGCGGGGCCGGGCGGAGGTGAAAGGCCGGAAGCGAGGAGACGCCGCGATCTAAAGGTCCCGGCGGTAGCGTAGCGATTCCATGCTACTTTAAGGAAACGGGCTCGGATGCTCTGTAAAATACGGGCGCGATCAGAGCGGTCGGATCGCGGGTTATGGCCCCTTTCGAGCCATTTGTTCTTGCCGGCGCGAGCCGGCCCGCTCGGGGGGTTCCGGTCGCGCTTCCCGGCCCGGGGGTGCCGGACCGCCCCGGCTGCGCCGCCGTCGCTCCGCGACCCTTCATGGCGCCTTCGCCGCGATCTGCAGGATTGCTCGTGCATGGGCTCCTGGTGCGATCAAGGAATTGCTCGTGCATGGGCTCACGGGTGCGATCATACCTGGCACTAATGCCGGATCCCATCGAACTCCGCGATTAAACGTGCAGGCGAGTAGTACTAGGATGGGTGACCTCACTAGGAAGTCCTCGTGTTGCACCCCCTTTTTGCGGTTCATGGACACGCTCTTTCTTTCTTGTTTTGGCCTCCTTCTCCCCTACCCTTCACTTCCCTCCTTTCCCTTCCCGGGCGTCCTCCTTGCGCGGGCCGGGCGAGGAGGGTGAAAGGCCGGGCGGGCGCCGCGTCTAAAAGTCCGTGGTGCGCGTAGCGGTTCCATGCTACTTTAAGGAAGCGGGCTCGGATGCTCTGTAAAAATGCGGCGCGTCAGGCGGTCGGATCGCGGGTTATGGCCCTTCCGAGCGTTGTTCTTGCCGCGAACAGGCCCGCTTCCGGGGTTCAGGTCGCGCTTCCAGGCAGGGTGCCGGCCGCCGCTGCGCCGCCGTCGCTCGCGCGCCTTCTGCGGGCGCCTTGACGACGATCATAGGAATTGCTCGTGCATGGGCTCACCGGGTGCGATCATAGGAATTGCTCGTGCATGGGCTCACGGGGTGCGATCATACAAGCACTAATGCCTCCGGATCCCATCGAACTCCACGGTTAAGCGTGCTTGGGGCGAGTAGTACTAGGATGGGTGACCTCACAGGATGTCCTCGTGTTGCACCCCCTTTTTGCCGGTTCATCGACACGCTCTTTCTTTCTTGTTTTGGCCTCCTTCTCCCCCCCTTCACTTCCTCACCTTTCCCTTCCACGGGGCGTCCTCGTTGCGGGCCGAGGCGGAGGAGTGAAAGGCCGAGGCGAGGGACGCGCGATCTAAGATCCGGCGGTCGCGTAGCGATTCCATGGCTACTTTAAAGGGAAACGGGCTCCGGATGCTCTGTAAAAATCCGGGCGCGATCGACGGTCGGATCGCGGGTTATGGCCCTTTCGAGACGGCGTTGTTCTTGCCGCTGCGAAGCCGGCCGCCTCCGGGGTTCCGGTCGCGCTTCCCGAGGGGTGCCGGGCCGCCGCTGCGCCCGCCGTCGCTCCGCGACCCTTCTCGCGGCGCCTTCGGCCCGATCATAGGAATTGCTTGTGCAAGGGCTCACTAGTGCGATCATAGGAATTGCTCGTGCATGGGCTCACGGGTGCGATCATACCGGCACTAATGCAGGATCCCATCGAACTCCGCGGTTAAACGTGCTTGGGCGGAGTAGTACTAGGATGGGTGACCTCCTAGGAAGTCCTCGTGTTGCACCCCCCCTTTTGCCGGTTCATCGGACAACTCTTTCTTTCTTGTTTTGGCCTCCTTCTCCCCTACCCTTCACTTCCTCACCTTTCCCTTCCCCGGGGTCGTCCTTGCGCGGGCGGGCGGAGAGTGAAGGCCGGCGGGGCCGCCGCCGATCTAAGGTCCGGCGGTGCAGTGGCATTCCTTGCTGCTTTGAAAGCAGGCTCCGGATGCTCGTAAAAATCGGCGCGATCCGACGGTCGGATCAGCGGTTATAGTCCCTTCGAGCAGCTTTGTTCTTGCCGCGCGAACCGGCCCGCTCCGGGGTTCCGGTCGCGCTTCCCAGACCGGCGGTGCCGGACCGCCGTGCGCCGCCGTCGCTCCCGCGACCCTTCTCGCGGGCGCTCATAGGAATTGCTGGTGCATGGGCTCGGGTGCGATCATAGGAATGCTCGTGCATGGGCTCACGGGTGCGATCATACCGGCACTAATGCACCGGGATCCCATCGAGCTCCGCGGTTAAACGTGCTTGGGCGAGTAGTACTAGGATGGGTGACCTCACAGGAAGTCCTCGTGTTGCACCCCCCCCTTTTGCCGGTTCATCGACACGCTCTTTCTTTCTTGTTTTGGCCTCCTTCTCCCTACCCTTCACTTCCTCACCTTTCCCTTCCCCACGGGGCGTCCTCGTTGCGCGGGCCGGGCGGAGGAGTGAAAGGCCGCGGGGACAGCCGCGATCTAAAGATCCGGCGGTGCGTAAGCGATTCCATTGCTGCTTAGGGAAACGGGCTCCGGATGCTCCTGGTAAAAATGCGGGCGCGTCAGAGCGGTCGGATCGCGGGTTATGGCCTCGAGGCGCTCTTGCCTGCCGGGCTTGAGCAAGCGCTCGGGGTTCCGGTCGCTTCCCGGATCGGGTGCCCGCGCCACGCGCCGCCGTCGCTCGCGACCCTTCGCTGCGGCTGAGCGATCACCAAAGTTGCTCGTGCATGGGCTCCACGGGTGCGATCATAGGAATTGCTCGTGCATGGGCTCACGGGTGCGATCATCCGGCACTAATGCTGCAGGATCCCATCGAACTCGCCGGTTAAACGTGCTTGGGCGGAGTAGTACTAGGATGGGTGACCTCACGGGATGTCCTCGTGTTGCACCCCCCTTTTTGCCGGTTCATCGACACGCTCTTTCTTTCTTGTTTTGGCCTCCTTCTCCCCTACCCTTCACTTCCTCACCTTTCCCTTCCCGGGCGTCCTCGTTGCGCGGGCCGGGCGGGGGAGTGAAGGCCGGGGCGGGCCGCCGCGATCTAAAGATCCGGCGGTGCGCGTAGCGATTCCATTGCTACTTTAAGGGAAACGGGCTCGGATGCTCTGTAAAAATGCGGGCGCGATCCGACGGTCGGATCGCGGGTTATAACCCTTCCGAGCCCCAGGCGGTTCTTGCCGGCGCGGCCGGCCCGCTCCGGGGGTTCCGGTCGCGCTTCCCGGCCGGAGGTGCCGGGCCGCCGCTGCGCCGCCGTCGCTCCGCGACCCTTCTCGCGGGCGCCTTCGGCGCTTGATCATAGGAATTGCTCGTGCATGGGCTCACGGGTGCGATCATACCGGCACTAATGCCGGATCCCATCGGAACTCGCGGTTAAACGTGCTTGGGCGAGGTAGTACTAGGATGGGTGACCTCTGGGATGTCCTCGTGTTGCACCCCCCTTTTGCCGGTTCATCGACACGCTCTTTCTTTCTTGTTTTGGCCTCCTTCTCCCCTACCCTTCACTTCCTCACCTTTCCCTTCCCACGGGGCGTCCTCGTTGCGCGGGCCGGGGCGGAGGAGTGAAGGCCGGCGGGGCGCCCGCGATCTAAAGATCCGGCGGTGCAGCGTAGCGATTCCATTGCTACTTTAAGGAAACGGGCTCCGGATGCTCTGTAAAAATGCGGGCGCGATCCGACGGTCGGATCGCGGGTTATGGCCCTTTCGGCCGCTGTTCTTGCCGGCGCGAACCGGCCCGCTCCGGGGGTTCCGGTCGCGCTTCCCGGCGGGGGTGCCCGGACCGCCGCTGCGCCCGCCGTCGCTCCGCGACCCTTCTCGCGGGCGCCTTCGACGCGATCATAGGAATTGCTCGTGCATGGGCTCACGGGTGCGATCATACCAGCACTAATGCACCGGATCCCATCAGAACTCCGCGGTTAAACGTGCTTGGGCGAGTAGTACTAGGATGGGTGACCTCCTGGGATGTCCTCGTGTTGCACCCCCTTTTTGCCGAGTTCATCGACACGCTCTTTCTTTCTTGTTTTGGCCTCCTTCTCCCCCTACCCTTCACTTCCTCACCTTTCCCTTCCCACCGGGGCGTCCTCCTTGCGCGGGCCGGGCGGAGGAGTGAAAGGCCGGCGAGGACGCCGCGATCTAAAGATCCGGTGCTGCGTAGCGATTCCATTGCTACTTTAAGGAAACGGGCTCCGGATGCTCCTGTAAAAATGCGGGCGCGATCCGCACGGTCGGATCGCGGGTTATGGCCCTTCGGCCGCTGTTCTTGCCGGCGCGGAGCCGGCCCCGCTCCGGGGTTCGGTCGCTTCCCGGCCGGGGTGCCGGACCGCGGCTGCGCCCGCCGTCGCTCCGCGACCCTTCTCGCGAGCGCCGCGATCATAGGAATTGCTCGTGCATGGGCTCACGGGTGCGATCATAGGAATTGCTCGTGCATGGGCTCACGGGTGCGATCTTGCCGGCACTAATGCACGGATCCCATCGAACTCCGCGGTTAAACGTGCTTGGGCGCGAGTAGTACTAGGATGGGTGACCTCCTGGGATGTCCTCGTGTTGCACCCCCTTTTGCCGGTTCATCGACACGCTCTTTCTTTCTTGTTTTGGCCTCCTTCTCCCCTACCCTTCACTTCCTCACCTTTCCCTTCCCACGGGGCGTCCTCGTTGCGCGGGCCGGGCGGAGGAGTGAAAGGCCGGGGCGAGGACGCCGCGATCTAAAAGATCCGGCGGTCCGTAAGCGATTCCATTGCTACTTTAAGGAAACGGAGCTCCGGATGCTCTGTAAAAATGGGGGCGCGATCGAGCGGTCGGATCGCGGGTTATGGCCCCTTCGAGCCGCTGTTCTTGCCGCGCGAACCGGCCCGCTCCGGGGTTCGGTCGCGCTTCCCACAGGCCGGGTGCCGGACCGCCGCTGCGCCGCCGTCGCTCCGCGACCCTTCTCGCGGGCGCGCCCGATCATAGGAATTGTCGATCATAGGAATTGCTCGTGCATGGGCTCACGGGTGCGATCATGCCGGCACTAATGCACCGGATCCCATCGAACTCCGCGGTTAAACGTGCTTGGGCGGAGTAGTACTAGGATGGGTGACCTCCTGGGATGTCCTCGTGTTGCACCCCCCCTTTTGCCGGTTCATCGACACGCTCTTTCTTTCTTGTTTTGGCCTCCTTCTCCCCTACCCTTCACTTCCTCACCTTTCCCTTCCCACGGGGCGTCCTCCTTGCGCGGGCCGGGCGGAGGAGTGAAGGCCGGCGAGGACGCCGCGATCCTAAAGATCCGGCGGTCTGCGTAGCGATTCCATTGCTACTTTAAGGGAAACGGGCTCCGGATGCTCTGTAAAAATGCGGGGCGCGATCCGACGGTCGGATCGCGGGTTATGGCCCTTTCGGCCGCTTGTTCTTGCCCGCGGCAAGACCGGCCCGCTCCAGGGTTCCGGTCGCGCTTCCCAGGCCCGGGGTGCCGGACCGCCGCTGCCCGCCGTCGCTCCGCGACCCTTCTGTGAGCGCCGCGCGATCATAGGAATTGCTCGTGCATGGGCTCACGGGTGCGATCATAGGAATTGCTCGTGCATGGGCTCACGGGTGCGATCATACCGGCACTAATGCACCGGATCCCATCGGAACTCCATGAGTTAAACGTGCTTGGGCGAGAGTAGTACGAGGATGGGTGACCTCCTGGGAAGTCCTAGTGTTGCACCCCCCTTTTTGCCAGTTCATCGACACGCTCTTTCTTTCTTGTTTTGGCCTCCTTCTCCCCTACCCTTCACTTCCTCACCTTTCCCTTCCCACAGGGCGTCCTCGTTGCGCGGGCCAGGGCGGAGGAGTGAAAGGCCGGGCGGGCCGCCGCGATCTAAAGGTCCGGCGGTACGCGTAAGCGATTCCATTGCTACTTTAAGGAAGCGGGCTCCGGATGCTCTGCTAAAAATGCGGGGCGCGATCCGCCGGTCGGATCGCGGGTTATGGCCCCCTTTCGAGCCGTGTTCTTGCCGCGCAAGCCGGCCCGCTCCGGGGTTCGGTCGCGCTTCCCCGACCCGGGGTGCCGGACCGCCGGCTGCGCCGCCGTCGCTCCGCGACCCTTCTCGCGGCGCCTTCGACGCGATCATAGGAATTGCTCGTGCATGGGCTCGGGTGCGATCAGAGTGCGTGCATGGGCTCACGGGTGCGATCATACCAGGCACTAATGCACCGGATCCCATCAGAACTCCGCGGTTAAGCGTGCTTGGGCGAGAGTAGTACTAGGATGGGTGACCTCACGGGATGTCCTCGTGTTGCACCCCCTTTTTGCCGGTTCATCGACACGCTCTTTCTTTCTTGTTTTGGCCTCCTTCTCCCCTACCCTTCACTTCCTCACCTTTCCCTTCCCACGGGGGCGTCCTCCTTGCGCGGGCCGGGCGGAGGAGTGAAAGGCCCGGCGGGGACGCCGCGATCTAAAGATCGGCGGTGCGTAAGCGATTCCATTGCTACTTTAAGGAAGCGGGCTCCGGATGCTCTGTAAAAATGACGGGCGCGATCCGACGGTCGGATCGCGGGTTATGGCCCTTTCGAGCCGCGTTCTTGCCGGCGCGAGCAAGCCCGCTCCGGGGGTTCCGGTCGCGCTTCCCGACCGGAGGTGCCGGACCGCCGGCTGCGCCGCCGTCGCTCCGCGACCCTTCTCGCGGGCGCCTTCGACGCGATCATAGGAATTGCTCGTGCATGGGCTCACGGGTGCGATCATACCAGCACTAATGCACCGGATCCCATCAGAACTCCGCGGTTAAACGTGCTTGGGCGAGAGTAGTACTAGGATGGGTGACCTCACAGGATGTCCTCGTGTTGCACCCCCCTTTTGCCGGTTCATCGACACGCTCTTTCTTTCTTGTTTTGGCCTCCTTCTCCCCTACCCTTCACTTCCTCACCTTTCCCTTCCCACGGGGGCGTCCTCCTTGCGCGGGCCGGGCGGAGGAGTGAAAGGCCGGGCGAGGACGCCGCGATCTAAAGATCCGGCGGTCTGCGTAGCGATTCCATTGCTACTTTAAGGAAACGGGCTCCGGATGCTCTGTAAAAATGCGGGCGCGTCCGACGGTCGGATCGCGGGTTATGGCCCTTCGAGCCGTTGTTCTTGCCGCGCTTGAACCGGCCCTTCCGGGGTTCGGTCGCGCTTCCCAGGCCGGGGTGCCGGACCGCCTTGGCCCCGCCGCCGTCGCTCCGCGACCCTTCTCGCGGGCGCCTTCGGCGCGATCATAGGAATTGCTCGTGCATGGGCTCACAGGTGCGATCATAGGAATTGCTCGTGCATGGGCTCACGGGTGCGATCATACCGGCACTAATGCACCGGATCCCATCGAACTCCGCGGTTAAACGTGCTTGGGCGAGAGTAGTACTAGGATGGGTGACCTCCTGGGATGTCCTCGTGTTGCACCCCCCTTTTGCCGGTTCATCGACACGCTCTTTCTTTCTTGTTTTGGCCTCCTTCTCCCCTACCCTTCACTTCCTCACCTTTCCCTTCCCACGGGGGGCGTCCTCCTTGCGCGGGCCGGGCGGAGGAGTGAAAGGCCGGGCGAGGACGCCGCGATCTAAAGATCCGGTGCGCGTAGCGATTCCATTGCTACTTTAAGGAAGCAGACTCCGGATGCTCTGTAAAAATGCGGGCGCGTCCGACGGTCGGATCGCGGGTTATGGCCCTTTCGAGCGTTGTTCTTGCCGCGCAGAACCGGCCCTTCCGGGGTTTCGGTCGCGCTTCCGGCCGGGGGTGCCGGGCCGCCGCTGCGCCGCCGTCGCTCCGCGACCCTTCTTGAGCGCCTTCGGCGCGATCATAGGAATTGCTCGTGCATGGGCTCACGGGTGCGATCATAGGAATTGCTCGTGCATGGGCTCACCCCAGCCACTAATGCCGGATCCCATCGAACTCCCGCGGTTAAACGTGCTTGGGCGGAGTAGTACTAGGATGGGTGACCTCACGGGATGTCCTCGTGTTGCACCCCCTTTTTGCCGGTTCATCGACACGCTCTTTCTTTCTTGTTTTGGCCTCCTTCTCCCCTACCCTTCACTTCCTCACCTTTCCCTTCCCACAGGGGCGTCCTCGTTACGCGGGCCGGGCGGAGGAGTGAAAGGCCGGAGCGGGGCCCGCGATCTAAAATCCGTGCGGTGCGTAGCGATTCCATTGCTACTTTAAGGGAAACGGGCTCGGATGCTCTGTAAAAATGCGGGCGCGATCAAGCGGTCGGATCGCGGGTTATGGCCCTTTCAGGCCGCATTCTTGCCCGGCGCGAACCGGCCCGCTCCCGGGGGTTCGGTCGCTTCCCAGGCCGGGGTGCCGGGCCGCGGCTGCGCCGCCGTCGCTCCGCGACCCTTCTCGCGGGCGCCTTCGACGCGATCATAGGAATTGCTCGTGCATGGGCTCGGGTGCGATCATAGGAATTGCTCGTGCATGGGCTCACGGGTGCGATCATACCAGCACTAATGCCGGATCCCCGAGAACTCCGCGGTTAAACGTGCTTGGGCGAGTAGTGCTAGGATGGGTGACCTCCTGGGATGTCCTCGTGTTGCACCCCCTTTTGCCGAGTTCATCGACACGCTCTTTCTTTCTTGTTTTGGCCTCCTTCTCCCCTACCCTTCACTTCCTCACCTTTCCCTTCCCACGGGGCGTCCTCGTTGCGCGGGCCGGGCGGAGGGTGAAAGGCCGAGCGGGGACGCCGCGATCTAAAGATCCGTGATGCCGTAGCGATTCCATTGCTACTTTAAGGAAGCGGGCTCCGGATGCTCTGTAAAAATACCAGGGCGCGATCCAGCCGGTCGGATCGCGGGTTATGGCCCTTTCGGCCGTTGTCTTGCCGGCCTGAAGCCGCTACTCCGGGGGTTCAGTCGCTTCCCGACCGGGGTGCCGGACCATGGCCTAGCGCCGCCGTCGCTCCGCGACCCTTCTCGCGGGCGCTCGGCCCGATCATAGGAATTGCTCGTGCATGGGCTCACGGTGCGATCATACCGGCACTAATGCACCGGATCCCATCGAGAACTCCGCAGTTAGCGTGCTTGGGCGAGAGTAGTACTAGGATGGGTGACCTCCAGGATGTCCTCGTGTTGCACCCCCCCCTTTTGCCGGTTCATCGCCACGCTCTTTCTTTTCTTGTTTTGGCCTCCTTCTCCCCTACCCTTCACTTCCTCACCTTTCCCTTCCCACGGGGGCGTCCTCCTTGCGCGGGCCGGGGCGGAGGGGTGAAAGGCCGGGCGAGGGCCCGCGATCTAAAAGATCCGGCGGTGCGTACGATTCCATTGCTACTTTAAGGGAAAGCGGGCTCCGGATGCTCCTGTAAAAATGCGGGCGCGATCAGACGGTCGGATCCGTGGGTTATGGCCCCTTTCGAGCCGCTGTTCTTGCCGCGCGAACCGGCCCCTTCCGGGGTTCCGGTCGCGCTTCCCAGGCCGGGTGCCGGACCGCCGATGCGCCCGCCGTCGCTCCCGCTGACCCTTCTGTGGGCGCCTTCGGCGCGATCATAGGAATTGCTCGTGCATGGGCTCACGGGTGCGATCATACCAAGCACTAATGCAGGGATCCCATTCGGGAACTCCGCGGTTAAGCGTGCTTGGGCGAGTAGTACTAGGATGGGTGACCTCTGGGATGTCCTCGTGTTGCACCCCCCCTTTTGCCGGTTCATCGACACGCTCTTTCTTTCTTGTTTTGGCCTCCTTCTCCCCTACCCTTCGCTTCCTCACCTTTCCCTTCCCACGGGCGTCCTCGGTGCGCGGGCCGGGCGGAGGAGTGAAAGGCCGGGGGCGACGCCGCGATCTAAAGATCCCGGCGGTGCGCGTAAGCGATTCCATTGCTACTTTAAGGAAAACGGGCTCGGATGCTCTGTAAAAATGCAGGGCGCGATCAAGGCCAGTCGGATCATGCAGGTTATGGCCCTTTCGAGCATTGTTCTTGCCGGGGCGGGAGCCGGCCCTCCGGGGGTTCGGTCGCGCTTCCCGACCCGAGGTGCCGGACCCGCCCGGCTCGCCGCCGTCGCTCCATGACCCTTCTCGCGGGCGCCTTGACGCGATCATAGGAATTGCTCGTGCAGTCTCAAAGGGCGTCCTCAGATTGCTCGTGCATGGGCTCCGGGTGCGATCCTACCGGCACTAATGCACGGATCCCATCCGGAACTCCGCGGTTAAGCGTGCTTGGCGCGAGAGTAGTACTGAGGATGGGTGACCTCTGGGATGTCCTCGTGTTGCACCCCCCTTTTTGCCGGTTCATCGACACGCTCTTTCTTTCTTGTTTTGGCCTCCTTCTCCCCTACCCTTCACTTCCTCACCTTTCCCTTCCCACGGGGCGTCCTCGTTGCGCGGGCCGGGCGGAGGGTGAAAGGCGGCGGGGCGCGCCGCGATCTAAAGATCCGGCGGTCTGCGTAGCGATTCCATTGCTGCTTTAAGGAAACGGGCTCCGGATGCTCTGTAAAAATGCGGGGCGCAATCGCCGGTCGGATCGCGGGTTATGGCCCCTTCGGCCCAGCTATTCTTGCCGCCTTGAACCGGCCCGCTCCGGGGTTCAGTCCGCTTCCCGGCCGGGGTGCCGGGCCCGCTTGGCTGCGCCGCCATCGCTCCCGCTGACCCTTCTGCTGGCGCCATAGGAATTGCTCGTGCACGTGCGATCATAGGAATTGCTCGTGCATGGGCTCACGGGTGCGATCATACCGGCACTAATGCCCGGATCCCCATCGAACTCCGCGTTAAGCGTGCTTAGGCGAGTAGTACTGGGATGGGTGACCTCCTGGGATGTCCTCGTGTTGCACCCCCCCTTTTTGCGGTTCATCGACACGCTCTTTCTTTCTTGTTTTGGCCTCCTTCTCCCCTACCCTTCACTTCCTCACCTTTCCCTTCCCACGGGGCGTCCTCGTTGCGCGGGCCGGGCGGAGGAGTGAAAGGCCGGGCGAGACGCCGCGATCTAAAGATCCGGCGGTGCGTAAGCGATTCCATTGCTACTTTAAGGGAAACGGGCTCCGGATGCTCTGTAAAAATAAGGCGCGTCACGCCGGTCGGATCGCTGGGTTATGGCCCTTTCGGCCCTTTGTTCTTCCCGTATGCCAACCGGCCCCTCCGGGGTTCAGTCGCGCTTCCCAGGCAGTGCCCGGGCCCATGCGTTGCGCCCAATCGCTCCCGCGACCCTTCTCGCGGGCGCGCTTCGTCGTGGATCATAGGAATTGCTCGTGCATGGGCTCACGGGTGCGATCATACCGGCACTAATGCACGGATCCCATCGGAACTCCGTGATTAAACGTGCTTGGGCGAGTAGTACTAGGATGGGTGACCTCCAGGATGTCCTCTTGTGTTGCACCCCCTTTTGCCAGTTCATCGACACGCTCTTTCTTTCTTGTTTTGGCCTCCTTCTCCCCTGCCCTTCACTTCCTCACCTTTCCCTTCCCCACGGGGCGTCCTACTTGCGCGGGCCGGGCGGAGGAGTGAAAGGCCGGGCGAGGGCGCCGCGATCTAAAGATCCGGCGGTGCGCGTAAGCGATTCCATTGCTACTTTAAGGAAACGGGCTCCGGATGCTCTGTAAAAATGCGAGGCGCGATCCGACGGTCGGATCGCGGGTTATGGCCCCTTCGAGCCCGCTGTTCTTGCCCGGCGGCAACGGCCCGCTCCGGGGGTTCGGTCGCGCTTCCCAGGCAGAGGTGCCGGGCCGCCGCTGCGCCGCCGTCGCTCGCGACCCTTCTCGCCGGGCGCCGTCAACGCGATCATAGGAATTGCTCGTGCATGGGCTCACGGGTGCGATCATAGGAATTGCTCGTGCATGGGCTCGCGGGTGCGATCATACCGGCACTAATGCCGGATCCCATCGAACTCCGCATGATTACACGTGCTTGGGCGAGTAGTACGAGGATGGGTGACCTCCTGGGAGTCCTCGTGTTGCACCCCCCCTTTTTGCCGGTTCATCGACACGCTCTTTCTTTCTTGTTTTGGCCTCCTTCTCCCCTACCCTTCACTTCCTCACCTTTCCCTTCCCACGGGGCGTCCTCGTTGCGCGGGCCGGGCGGAGGGTGAAAGGCCGAGGGCGGGGACGCCCCACGATCTAAAGATCGGCGGTCGCGCGTAAGCGATTCCATTGCTACTTTAAGGAAACGGAGCTCCGGATATCTCTGTAAAAATACAGGCGCGATCAAACGGGTCGGATCGCGGGTTATGGCCCTTCGAGCGTGTTCTTGCCGCGCGAAGCAGGCCCGCTCCGGGGTTCCGGTCGCGCTTCCCGACCGGGGGGTGCCGGGCCGCCGCTACGCCGCCGTCGCTCCGCGACCCTTCTCGCGAGCGCCTTCGACGCGATCATAGGAATTGCTCGTGCATGGGCTCACGGGTGCGATCATAGGAATTGCTCGTGCATGGGCTCACGGGTGCGATCATACCGGCACTAATGCCGGATCCCATCAGAACTCCGCGGTTAAGCGTGCTTGGGCGAGTAGTACTAGGATGGGTGACCTCCTGGGAAGTCCTCGTGTTGCACCCCCTTTTTGCCGGTTCATCGACACGCTCTTTCTTTCTTGTTTTGGCCTCCTTCTCCCCTACCCTTCACTTCCTCACCTTTCCCTTCCCACGGGCGTCCTCGTTGCGCGGGCCGGGCGGAGGAGTGAAAGGCCGAGGCGGGGCGGCCGCGATCTAAAGATCCGCGGTGCGCGTAGCGATTCCATTGCTACTTTAAGGAAACGGGCTCCGGATGCTCTGTAAAAATGCGGGCGCGATCCAGCGGTCGGATCGCGGGTTATGGCCCTTCGAGTGCATTTATTCTTGCCGCGCGAGCCCGCCCGCTCCGGGGTTCGGTCCGCTTCCAGGCCAGAGGTGCCGGACCGCCGCTGCGCCGCCGTCGCTCCGCGACCCTTCTCGCGGGCGCCTTCGACGCGATCATAGGAATTGCTCGTGCATGGGCTCACGGGTGCGATCATAGGAATTGCTCGTGCATGGGCTCACGGGTGCGATCATACCGGCACTAATGCCTAGGATCCATCGAACTCACCGGTTAAGCGTGCTTGGGCGAGAGTAGTACTAGGATGGGTGACCTCACAGGAAGTCCTGCGTGTTGCACCCCCCTTTTTGCCGGTTCATCGGCACGCTCTTTCTTTCTTGTTTTGGCCTCCTTCTCCCCTACCCTTCACTTCCTCACCTTTCCCTTCCCACGGGGGCGTCCTCCTTGCGCGGGCCGGGCGGAGGGTGAAAGGCCGGGGCGGGGACGCCGCGATCTAAAGATCCGGCGGTGCGCGTAGCGATTCCATTGCTACTTTAAGGGAAACGGGCTCCGGATGCTCTGTAAAAATGCGGGCGCGATCCGACGGTCGGATCGCGGGTTATGGCCCTTCGAGCCGCTTGTTCTTGCCGCGCGAAGCCGGCCCGCTCCGGGAGTTCGGTGGCGCTTCCCGACCCGAGGTGCCGGACCCGCCGCCCGCGCCCGCCGTCGCTCCGCGACCCTTCATTCGATCATAGGAATTGCTCGTGCATGGGCTCACGGTGCGATCATAGGAATTGCTCGTGCATGGGCTCACGGGTGCGATCATACCGGCACTAATGCACCGGATCCCATCGGAACTCCGCGGTTAAACGTGCTTGGGCGAGAGTAGTACTAGGATGGGTGACCTCACAGGAAGTCCTCGTGTTGCACCCCCCTTTTGCCGGTTCATCGACACGCTCTTTCTTTCTTGTTTTGGCCTCCTTCTCCCCTACCCTTCACTTCCTCACCTTTCCCTTCCCCCACGGGGCGTCCTCCTTGCGCGGGCCGGGCGGAGGAGTGAAAGGCCGGGCCGAGGACGCCGCGATCTAAAGATCCGGCGGTGCAGCGTAGCGATTCCATTGCTACTTTAAAGGGAAACGGGCTCGGATGCTCTGTAAAAATGCGGCGCGATCCAAGCGGTCGGATCGCGGGTTATGGCCCTTCGAGCCGCTGTTCTTGCCGCGCTTGAAGCCGGCCCGCTCCGGGGGTTCGGTCGCGCTTCCCGGCCCGGGTGCCCGGGCCGCCGCTGCGCCCGCGCGTCGCTCCGCGACCCTTCTCGCGGGCGCCTTCGGCCGCGATCATAGGAATTGCTCGTGCATGGGCTCACGGGTGCGATCATGGCGGACCAGCACTAATGCACCGGATCCCATCGGAACTCCCGCGGTTAAACGTGCTTGGGCGAGTAGTACTAGGATGGGTGACCTCCTGGGAAGTCCTCGTGTTGCACCCCCTTTTGCCGGTTCATCGACACGCTCTTTCTTTCTTGTTTTGGCCTCCCTTCTCCCCTACCCTTCACTTCCTCACCTTTCCCTTCCCACAAGGGCGTCCTCCTTGCGCGGGCCGGGCGGAGGAGTGAAAGGCCGGGCGGGGACGCCGCGATCTAAAGATCCGGCGGTACGCGTGGCGATTCCATTGCTACTTTAAGGGAAGCGGGCTCGGATGCTCTGTAAAAATGCGGGCGCGATCCGGCGGTCGGATCGCGGGTTATGGCCCTTCCGGGCGGCATTGTTCTTGCCGCGCGAACCGGCCCGCTTCCGGGGAGTTCCGGTCGCGCTTCCGGCCGGGGGTGCCGGGCCGCCGCGCTGCGCCGCCGTCGCTCCGCGACCCTTCTGCGGGCGCCTTCGGCCTGATCATAAGGAATTGCTCGTGCATGGGCTCACGGGTGCGATCATAGGAATTGCTCGTGCATGGGCTCACGGGTGCGATCATCCGCCACTAATGCTCCCGGATCCCATCGAACTCCGCCGGTTAAACGTGCTTGGGCGCGAGTAGTACTAGGATGGGTGACCTCCAGGAAGTCCTCGTGTTGCACCCCCCTTTTTGCCGGTTCAGTCGACACGCTCTTTCTTTCTTGTTTTGGCCTCCTTCTCCCCTACCCTTCACTTCCTCACCTTTCCCTTCCCACGGGGCGTCCTCCTTGCGCGGGCCGGGCGGAGGGTGAAAGGCCGGCGGGACGCCGCGATCTAAAGATCCGCTGATGCGTAAGCGATTCCATTGCTACTTTAAAGGGAAACGGGCTCCGGATGCTCTGTAAAAATGCGGGCGCGATCAGCCGGTCGGATCGCGGGTTATGGCCCTTCGAGCCGCATTGTTCTTGCCGCGCGAAGCCGGCCCGCTCCGGGGTTCGGTCGCGCTTCCCAGGCCGAGGTGCCGGGCCGCCGCTGCGCCGCCGTCGCTCGCGACCCTTCTCGCGAGCGCCTTCGGCGATCATAGGAATTGCTCGTGCATGGGCTCACGGGTGCGATCATAGGAATTGCTCGTGCATGGGCTCACGGGTGCGATCATACCGGCACTAATGCCGGATCCCATCGGAACTCCGCGGTTAAACGTGCTTGGGCGAGTAGTACTAGGATGGGTGACCTCAGGAAGTCCTCGTGTTGCACCCCCCTTTTTGCCGGTTCATCGACACGCTCTTTCTTTCTTGTTTTGGCCTCCTTCTCCCCTACCCTTCACTTCCTCACCTTTCCCCTTCCCACGGGGCGTCCTCCTTGCGCGGGCCGGGCGGAGGAGTGAAGGCCCGGGCGGGACGCCGCGATCTAAAGATCCGGCGGTTGCGTAAGCGATTCCATTGCTACTTTAAGGAAACCGGGCTCCGGATGCTCCTGTAAAAATGCGAGGCGCGATCCGACGGTCGGATCGCGGGTTATAGCCCTTTCGAGCCCGCTGTTCTTGCCGCGCGGCAAGCCCGCCTCCGGGGTTCCGGTCGCGCTTCCCGACCGGGTGCCGGAGCGCCTTGTGCGCCGCCGTCGCTCGCGACCCTTCTCGCGGGCGCCTTCGAGCGCGATCATAGGAATTGCTCGTGCATGGGCTCACGAGGTGCGATCATCATTGCTCGTGCATGGGCTCAGATGATCATACCGGCCATCCAGGATCCCATCGGAACTCCGCGGTTAAGCGTGCTTGGGCGAAGTAGTACTAGGATGGGTGACCTCACGGGAAGTCCTCGTGTTGCACCCCCTTTTTGCCGAGTTCATCGACACGCTCTTTCTTTCTTGTTTTGGCCTCCTTCTCCCCTACCCTTCACTTCCTCACCTTTCCCTTCCCACGGGCGTCCTCGTTGCGCGGGCCGGGCGGAGGGTGAAAGGCCGGGCGAAACGCCCGCGATCTAAAGATCGGCGGTGCGCGTAAGCGATTCCATTGCTACTTTCAAGGGAAGCGGGCTCCAGGATGCTCCAGTGTAAAAATCGGGGCGCGATCCGCCGAGTCGGATCGCGGGTTATGGCCCCTTCGAGCGGCTGTTCTTGCCGCGCGGCTAAGCCCGCTCCGGGGTTCCGGTCGCGCTTCCCACCAGGGTGCCGGACCGCCTGCGCCCGCCGTCGCTCGCGACCCTTCTCGCGGGCGCCTTCCGCGATCATAGGAATTGCTCGTGCATGGGCTCACGGGTGCGATCATAGGAATTGCTCGTGCATGGGCTCACGGGTGCGATCATACCGGCACTAATGCACCGGATCCCATCGAACTCCGCGGTTAAACGTGCTTGGGCGAGAGTAGTACTAGGATGGGTGACCTCACAGGATGTCCTCGTGTTGCGCCCCCTTTTTGCCGAGTTCATCGACACGCTCTTTCTTTCTTGTTTTGGCCTCCTTCTCCCCTGCCCTTCACTTCCTCACCTTTCCCTTCCCACGGGGCGTCCTCGTTGCGCGGGCCGGGGCGGAGGAGTGAAAGGCCGGGCGGGGGCGCCGCGATCTAAAGATCCGGCGGTCGCGTAGCGATTCCATTGCTACTTTAAGGGGAAGCGGGCTCCGGTTGCTCAGTAAAAATTCGGGCGCGTCCGACGATCGGATCGCGGGTTATGGACCCTTCGGCCGGCTGTTCTTGCCGCCGTATGGCAAGCCCGCTCCGGGGGTTCGTCCTTCCCACGGACAGTGCCGGACCGCCAGCTGCGCCGCCGTCGCTCGCGACCCTTCTCGCGAGCGCCTTCGACGCGATCATAGGAATTGCTCGTGCATGGGCTCCACGGGTGCGATCATAGGAATTGCTCGTGCATGGGCTCACGGGTGCGATCATACCGGCACTAATGCACCGGATCCCATCGGAACTCCGCGGTTAAGCGTGCTTGGGCGAGTAGTACTAGGATGGGTGACCTCACGGGATGTCCTCGTGTTGCACCCCCCCTTTTGCCGGTTCATCGACACGCTCTTTCTTTCTTGTTTTGGCCTCCTTCTCCCCTACCCTTCACTTCCTCACCTTTCCCTTCCCGCGGGGGCGTCCTCGTTGCGCGGGCCGGGCGGAGGGTGAAAGGCCGAGGCGGAGGCCGCGATCTAAAGATCCGTGGTGCGCGTAGCGATTCCATTGCTGCTTTAAGGGGAAGCGGGCTCCCGGATGCTCTGTAAAAATGCGGGCGCGATCAAGCGGTCGGATCGCGGAGTTATAGCCCTTTCGGGCGCTGTTCTTGCCGCGCCTGGCAAGCCCCTTCCGGGGATTCGGTCGCGCTTCCCGACCCGGGGTGTGCCCGGACCGCCCCGTCGCTCCGCGCCTTCGTCATGGCGCCTTGCGACCCTTCTCGCGCATGGCGCCTTCCACGCGATCATAGGACTTGCTCGTGCATGGGCTCACGGGTGCGATCATACCGGCACTAATGCACGGATCCATCGGGCTCCGCGGTTAAACGTGCTTGGGCGAGAGTAGTACTAGGATGGGTGACCTCACAGGATGTCCTCGTGTTGCACCCCCTTTTTGCCGGTTCATCGACACGCTCTTTCTTTCTTGTTTTGGCCTCCTTCTCCCCTACCCTTCACTTCCTCACCTTTCCCCTTCCCACGGGGCGTCCTCGTTGCGCGGGCCAGGCGGAGGAGTGAAAGGCCCGGCGGGGCGCCGCGATCTAAAGATCCGGCGGTGCGCGTAGCGATTCCATTGCTACTTTAAGGAAAGCGAGCTCCGGATGCTCTGTAAAAATCGGGCGCGATCCAACGGTCGGATCGCCGGGTTATAACCCCTTCAGGCCGGTTATTCTTACCCGTAAGCCAGCCCGCTCGGGGGTTCCCGTCGCGCTTCCCGACCCGGGAGTGCCGGGCCGCCGTCCCTCGCCGTCGCTCCGCGACCCTTCTTGCGAGCGCCTTCGAGCCGATCATAGGAATTGCTCGTGCATGGGCTCACGGGTGCGATCATAGGAATTGCTCGTGCATGGGCTCCACGGGTGCGATCATACCGGCACTAATGCCTCGGATCCCATCGGAACTCCGCGGTTAAACGTGCTTGGGCGAGTAGTACTAGGATGGGTGACCTCCGCGGGATGTCCTCGTGTTGCACCCCCCTTTTGCCGGTTCATCGACACGCTCTTTCTTTCTTGTTTTGGCCTCCTTCTCCCCTACCCTTCACTTCCTCACCTTTCCCTTCCCACGGGCGTCCTCCTTGCGCGGGCCGGGCGGAGGAGTGAAAGGCCGAGGCGGGGACGCCCGCGATCTAAAGATCGGCCGGTGCGTGGCGTAATTCCATTGCTACTTTAAGGAAGCGGGCTCCGGATACTCCTGTAAAAATGCGGGCGCGTCCGGCGGTCGGATCGCGGAGTTATGGCCCTTCGAGCATTTGTTCTTGCCGCGCGAACCGGCCCTTCCGGGGGTTCGGTCGCGCTTCCCGACCCGGGGTGCCGGGCGGCCCGCTGCGCCGCCGTCGCTCGCGACCCTTCTCGCGGGCGCCTTCGACGCGATCATAGGAATTGCTCGTGCATGGGCTCACGGGTGCGATCATAGGAATTGCTCGTGCATGGGCTCACGGGTGCGATCATACCGGCACTAATGCACCGGATCCCATCGAACTCCGCGATTAAACGTGCTTGGGCGAGTAGTACTAGGATGGGTGACCTCCTGGGATGTCCTCGTGTTGCACCCCCTTTTTGCCGGTTCATCGACACGCTCTTTCTTTCTTGTTTTGGCCTCCTTCTCCCCTACCCTTCACTTCCTCACCTTTCCCTTCCCACGGGGGCGTCCTCGTTGCGCGGGCCGGGCGGAGGAGTGAAAGGCCGGCGAGGACGCCGCGATCTAAAGATCCGCGGTCTGCATGCGATTCCATTGCTACTTTAAGGGGAAACGGGCTCCGGATGCTCCTGTAAAAATCTGGCGCGATCAGGCGTCGGATCGCGGGTTATGGCCCTTTCGGCCCGTGTTCTTGCCGGCGCGAACCCGGCCGCTCCGGGGTTCGGTCGCGCTTCCCAGGCAGAGGTGCCGGGCCGCCGCTCACGCCGCCGTCGCTCCGCGACCCTTCTAGCGCCGGGCGCAATAGGCGCCCTGGGCAGCGATCATAGGAATTGCTCGTGCATGGGCTCACGGGTGCGATCATAGGAATTGCTCGTGCATGGGCTCACGGGTGCGATCATACCGGCACTAGTGCCCGGATCCCATCGAACTCCGCGGTTAAACGTGCTTGGGCGAGTAGTACTAGGATGGGTGACCTCCTGGGAAGTCCTCGTGTTGCACCCCCTTTTGCCGGTTCATCGACACGCTCTTTCTTTCTTGTTTTGGCCTCCCTTCTCCCTACCCTTCACTTCCTCACCTTTCCCTTCCCACGGGCGTCCTCGTTGGCGGGCCGGGCGGAGGAGTGAAAGGCCGGGGCGGGACGCCGCGATCTAAAGATCCGGCGGTGCAGCGTAAGCGATTCCATTGCTACTTTAAGGGAAACGGGCTCGGATGCTCCTGTAAAAATGGGGGCGCGATCGACGGTCGGATCGCGGGTTATGGCCCTTCGGCCCGCTGTTCTTGCCGGCGCGAGCAGCCCGCTCCGGGGGTTCGGTCGCGCTTCCCGGCCGGGGTGCCGGGCCGCCGCTGCGCCCGCCGTCGCTCCGCGACCCTTCTGCGAGCGCCTTCGGCGCGATCATAGGAATTGCTCGTGCATGGGCTCACGGGTGCGATCATAGGAATTGCTCGTGCATGGGCTCACGGGTGCGATCATACCGGCACTAATGCACCGGATCCCATCGAACTCCGCGGTTAAACGTGCTTGGGCGAGAGTAGTACTAGGATGGGTGACCTCCTGGGATGTCCTCGTGTTGCACCCCCCTTTTGCCGGTTCATCGACCACGCTCTTTCTTTCTTGTTTTGGCCTCTCTTCTCCCCTACCCTTCACTTCCTCACCTTTCCCTTCCCACGGGGCGTCCTCGTTGCGCGGGCCGGGCGGAGGAGTGAAAGGCCGGCGGGGCGCGCGATCTAAAATCCGGCCGGTGCGCGTAAGCGATTCCATTGCTACTTTAAGGAAAGCGAGCTCGGATGCTCTGTAAAAATCGGCGCGATCCAACGGTCGGATCGCGGGTTATGGCCCTTTCGGCCCTGCCTTCTTGCCGATGGCAAGCCCCGCTCCGGGAGTTCCGGTCGCGCTTCCGAGCGGCCGGGGTGCCGGGCCGCCGGCTACGCCGCCGTCGCTCGCGACCCTTCTCGCGGGCGCCTTCGCGCGATCATAGGAATTGCTCGTGCATGGGCTCACGGGTGCGATCCTAGGAATTGCTCGTGCATGGGCTCACGGGTGCGATCATACCGGCACTAATGCCGGATCCCGTCGGAACTCCGCGGTTAAACGTGCTTGGCGAGAGTAGTGCTAGGATGGGTGACCTCACAGGAAGTCCTCGTGTTGCACCCCCTTTTTGCCGGTTCATCGACACGCTCTTTCTTTCTTGTTTTGGCCTCCTTCTCCCTACCCTTCACTTCCTCACCTTTCCCTTCCCCGGGGCGTCCTCCTTGCGCGGGCCGGGCGGAGGAGTGAAAGGCCGGGCGGGACGCCGCGATCTAAAGATCCGGCGGTACGCGTAAGCGATTCCATTGCTACTTTAAGGAAACGGGCTCCGGATGCTCTGTAAAAATGCGGGCGCGATCCAAGCGGTCGGATCGCGGGTTATGGCCCTTTCGGCGGCATTGTTCTTGCCGCGCGAAGCCCGGCCCCGCTCCGGGGGTTCGGTCGCGCTTCCCAGGCCGGGGTGCCGGGCCGCCGCTGCGCCGCCGTCGCTCCGCGACCCTTCTCGCGGGCGCCTTCGGCCGCGATCATAGGAATTGCTCGTGCATGGGCTCACGGGTGCGATCATAGGAATTGCTCGTGCATGGGCTCACGGGTGCGATCATACCGGCACTAATGCCGGATCCCATCGGAACTCGCGATTAAACGTGCTTGGGCGAGTAGTACTAGGATGGGTGACCTCGCAGGATGTCCTCGTGTTGCACCCCCCCTTTTTGCCGGTTCATCGACACGCTCTTTCTTTCTTGTTTTGGCCTCCTTCTCCCCTACCCTTCACTTCCTCACCTTTCCCTTCCCACGGGGGCGTCCTCGTTGCGCGGGCCGGGCGGAGGGTGAAAGGCCGGCGGGGGCGCGCGATCTAAAGATCCGGCGGTCGCGTAAGCGATTCCATTGCTACTTTAAGGAAACGGGCTCCGGATGCTCCTAAAAATGCGGGCGCGTCAGAAGCCGGTCGGATCGCAGGTTATAGCCCTTTCGAGCGCTGTTCTTGCCGGCAGCGAAGCCCGCTCCGGGGTTCCGGTCGCGCTTCCGGACAGAGGTGCCGGGCCGCCGCTTGCGCCGCCGTCGCTCCGCGACCCTTCTCGCGGGCGCCAGCCCGCGATCATAGGAATTGCTCGTGCATGGGCTCGCGGGTGCGATCACCAGGCCTCGTAATGCCCGGATCCCATGCGGATCCACGAACTCCGCGGTTAAACGTGCTTGGGCGAGAGTAGTACTAGGATGGGTGACCTCTGGGATGTCCTCGTGTTGCACCCCCCTTTGCCACCGGTTCATCGACACGCTCTTTCTTTCTTGTTTTGGCCTCCTTCTCCCCTACCCTTCACTTCCTCACCTTTCCGCTTCCCACGGGGCGTCCTCCTTGCGCGGGCCGGGCGGAGGGGTGAAAGGCCGAGGCGGGGACGCCGCGATCTAAAGATCCGTGGTGCTGCGTAGCGATTCCATTGCTACTTTAAGGAAAGCGGGCTCCGGATGCTCTGTAAAAATGCAGGGCGCGTCCGCGGTCGGATCGCGGGTTATGGCCACTTTCGGCCAGATTCATTCTTACCGCTGGCGCAAGCCGGCCCGCTCCGGGGGGTTCGGTCGCGCTTCCCCGGCCGGAGGTGCCGGGCCGCCCGCTGCGCCGCCGTCGCTCCAGCGACCCTTCTTTGATCGAGCGCCTAGGCTCGCGGATCATAGGAATTGCTCGTGCATGGGCTCACGGGTGCGATCATAGGAATTGCTCGTGCATGGGCTCCACGGGTGCGATCATACCGGCACTAATGCCGGATCCCATCGGAACTCCCGCGATTAAACGTGCTTGGGCGGAGTAGTACTAGGATGGGTGACCTCCTGGGAAGTCCTCGTGTTGCACCCCCTTTTTGCCGGTTCATCGACACGCTCTTTCTTTCTTGTTTTGGCCTCCTTCTCCCCTACCCTTCACTTCCTCACCTTTCCCTTCCCACGGGCGTCCTCCTTGCGCGGGCCGGGCGGAGGAGTGAAGGCCGGGGCGGGACGCGCGATCTAAAGATCCGGCGGATGCGTGGCGATTCCATGGCTACTTTAAGGGGAAAGCGGAGCTCAGGATGCTCTGTAAAAATGCGGCGCGTCGACGGTCGGATCGCGGGGTTATGGCCCCTTCGAGCCCCATTGTTCTTGCCGGCCTTGGCTAAGCCCGCTTTCCGGGGGTTCCGGTCGCGCTTCCGAGGCAGGGTGCCGGGCCGCCCGCTACGCCGCCGTCGCTCGCGACCCTTCTCGCCGAGCGCCTTGACGCGATCATAGGAATTGCTCGTGCATGGGCTCACGGGTGCGATCATAGGAATTGCTCGTGCATGGGCTCACGGGTGCGATCATACCGGCACTAATGCCGGATCCCATCGAACTCCGCGGTTAAAGCCGTGCTTGGGCGAGAGTAGTACTAGGATGGGTGACCTCACTGGGAAGTCCTCGTGTTGCACCCCCCTTTTTGCCCGGTTCATCGGCACGCTCTTTCTTTCTTGTTTTGGCCTCCTTCTCCCCTACCCTTCACTTCCTCACCTTTCCCTTCCCACGGGGCGTCCTCGTTGCGCGGGCCGGGGGCGGAGGAGTGAAAGGCCGGGCGGGGCGCCGCGATCTAAAGATCCGGCGGTGCGTAAGCGATTCCATGGCTACTTTAAGGGAAACGGAGCTCGGATGCTCCTAGCAAAAATGCGGGCGCGATCCGGCCGGTCGGATCGCGGGTTATAGCCCCTTCGAGCGGTTGTTCTTGCCGGCCGGCTGGCCGCTCCGGGGATTCGGTCGCGCTTCCCCAGCCCGGGGTGCCGGGCCGCCGCTGCGCCCGCCGTCGCTCGCGACCCTTCTCGCCGAGCGCCTTCGGCGCGATCATAGGTGCTCGTGCATGGGCTCACGGGTGCGATCATAGGAATTGCTCGTGCATGGGCTCACGGGTGCGATCATACCGGCACTAATGCACGGATCCCATCGGAACTCCGCGGTTAAACGTGCTTGGGCGAGAGTAGTACTAGGATGGGTGACCTCGCAGGATGTCCTCGTGTTGCACCCCCCTTTTGCCGGTTCATCGACACGCTCTTTCTTTCTTGTTTTGGCCTCCTTCTCCCCTACCCTTCACTTCCTCACCTTTCCCTTCCCACGGGGCGTCCTCGTTGCGCGGGCCGGGCGGAGGAGTGAAAGGCCGGGCGGGACGCCGCGATCTAAAGATCCGGCGGTCTGCGTAAGCGATTCCATTGCTACTTTAAGGAAAGCAGACTCCGGATGCTCTATGTAAAAATGCGGCGCGATCAAGCCCGGTCGGATCGCGGGTTATAGCCCCTTCGGCAGCATTGTTCTTGCCGGCCTTGGCAAGCCCCTTCCGGGGTTCGGTCGCTTCCGGCCAAAGGGTGCCGGACCGCCGGCTAACGCCGCCGTCGCTCCGCGACCCTTCTCGAGGGCGCCTTCGGACGCGATCATAGGAATTGCTCGTGCATGGGCTCACGGGTGCGATCATAGGAATTGCTCGTGCATGGGCTCACGGGTGCGATCATACCGGCACTAATGCCCGGATCCCATCGAACTCGCGGTTAAGCGTGCTTGGGCGAGAGTAGTACTAGGATGGGTGACCTCTGGGATGTCCTCGTGTTGCACCCCCTTTTTGCCGGTTCATCGACACGCTCTTTCTTTCTTGTTTTGGCCTCCTTCTCCCCTACCCTTCACTTCCTCACCTTTCCCTTCCCACGGGGCGTCCTCTTGCGCGGGCCGGGCGGAGGGTGAAAGGCCGGCGGGACGCGCGATCTAAAGATCGGCGTGTGCGCGTAAACGATTCCATTGCTACTTTAAGGAAACGGGCTCCGGATGCTCTGTAAAAATGCGGGCGCGTCAAGCGGATCCGGATCGCGGAGTTATGGCCCTTCGGCCATTTGTTCTTGCCGCGCGGCCGGCCGCTCCGGGGGATTCCGGTCGCGCTTCCCAGGCGAGGGTGCCGGGCCGCCGGCTGCGCCGCCGTCGCTCGCGACCCTTCTCGCGGGCGCCTTCGGCGCGATCCCATAGGAATTGCTCGTGCATGGGCTCACGGGTGCGATCATAGGAATTGCTCGTGCATGGGCTCACGGGTGCGATCCTACCGGCACTAATGCACCGGATCCCATCGAGGAACTCCACGGATTACGCGTGCTTGGGCGAAGTAGTACTAGGATGGGTGACCTCCTGAGGAAGTCCTCGTGTTGCACCCCCCTTTTGCCGGTTCATTCGGCACGCTCTTTCTTTCTTGTTTTGGCCTCCTTCTCCCTCCCACTCCACTTCCTCACCTTTCCCTTCCCCGGGCGTCCCTCACGCGGGCCGGGCGGAGGAGTGAAAGGCCGGCGGGGACAGCCGCGATCCTAAAGATCCGGCGGTCGCGTGCGATTCCATTGCTACTTTAAGGAAGCGGAGCTCCGGATGCTCATGTAAAAATGCGGAGGCGCGATCAGCCAGTCGGATCGCAGGTTGCACAGCCCCTTCGGCGGCTTGTTCTTGCCGGCGCGGCCGGCCCTTCTCCGGGGGATTCGGTCGCGCTTCCCCGCCGAGGTGCCGGCCGCCGTTGCGCCGCCGTCGCTCCGCGACCCTTCTCGTGGGCGCCGGCCTTCGATCATAGGAATTGCTCGTGCATGGGCTCACGGAGTGCGATCATAGGAATTGCTCGTGCATGGGCTCACGGGTGCGATCATACCGACACTAATGCCGGATCCCATGGAGACTCCGCGGTTAAACGTGCTTGGCGAGAGTAGTACTAGGATGGGTGACCTCGCAGGATGTCCTCGTGTTGCACCCCCTTTTGCCCGGTTCATCGGCACGCTCTTTCTTTCTTGTTTTGGCCTCCTTCTCCCCTACCCTTCACTCTCACCTTTCCCTTCCACGGGGCGTCCTCGTTGCGCGGGCGGCGAGGAGGAGTGAAGGCCGGGCGAGACGCCGCGTGTTCTAAAGATCCGTTGATGCATATGCGATTCCATAGCTACTTTAAGGGAAACGGGCTCCCGGATGCTCTGTAAAATGCGGGCGCGTCAGGACGGTCGGATCGCGGGTTATGGCCCTTCGGCGGTTGTTCTTGCCGCTTGAGCCTGAGCCCATTCCGGGGGTTCGATCGCGCTTCCGGACCAGGTGCCGGGCCTTGCCGCCGCCGCCGTCGCTCCGCGACCCATACCATGAGCGCCTTCAGCTATGTCGTAGGAATTGCTCGAGCGCCTTCGGCGATCATAGGAATTGCTCGTGCATGGGCTCACGGGTGCGATCATACCGGCACTAATGCACGGGATCCCTCGAACTCGTGGTTAAACGTGCTTGGGCGAGTAGTACTAGGATGGGTGACCTCCTGGGATGTCCTGGTGTTGCACCCCCTTTTTGCCGGTTCATCGACACGCTCTTTCTTTCTTGTTTTGGCCTCCTTCTCCCCTACCCTTCACTTCCCTCACCTTTCCCTTCCCACGGGGGCGTCCTCCTTGCGCGGGCCGGGCGGAGTGAAAGGCCGAGGCGAGGACGCCGCGATCTAAAGATCCGGGGGTTGCGTAGCGATTCCATTGCTACTTTAAGGAAACCGGGCTCCGGATGCTCTGTAAAAATCGGGGCGCGATCCGGCGGTCGGATCGCGGGTTATAGCCCCTTTCGAGCGCATTTGTTCTTGCCGCCTTGGCTCCAGGCGCCCTTCCGGGGTTCCGGTCGCTTCCCGACCCGGGGTGCCGGACCGCGGCTGCGCCCCGCCGTCGCTCCGCGACCCTTCTGCGAGCGCGCTCGATCATAAGATTGCCCTTGCATGGCCTCCCGGTGATCCGCAAGATTGCTCGTGCATGGGCTCCCGGTGCGATCATACCGGCCACTAATGTACGGATCCCATCGAACTCCGCGGTTAAACGTGCTTGGGCGAGAGTAGTACTAGGATGGGTGACCTCCAGGATGTCCTCGTGTTGCACCCCCTTTTTGCCGGTTCATCGGCACGCTCTTTCTTTCTTGTTTTGGCCTCCTTCTCCCCTACCCTTCACTTCCTCACCTTTCCCTTCCCACGGGGCGTCCTCCTTGCGCGGGCGGGCGGAGGGTGAAAGGCCGGGGCGGGGCCGCGCCGCGATCCTAAAGATCCGGCCGGTCTGCGTAGCGATTCCATTGCTACTTTAAGGAAACGGGCTCCGGATGCTCTGTAAAAATAGCGGCGCGATCCGACGGTCGGATCGCGGGTTTATCCCCTTTCGGCCAGCTGCTTTCTTGCCGCACTTGAGCCGGCCCGCTCGGGGTTCCGGTCACGCTTCCGACCGAGGTGCCGGACCGCGCTGCGCCCGCCGTCGCTCCGCGACCCTTCTGTGAGCGCCTTCGGCAGCGATCATAGGAATTGCTCGTGCATGGGCTCACGGGTGCGATCATAGGAATTGCTCGTGCATGGGCTCCCTTGGTGCGATCATGGAATTGCCGTGCATGGGCTCACGTAATCCAGCCGGATCCCATCGAGAACTCCGCGGTTAACGTGCTTGGCGAGTAGTACTAGGATGGGTGACCTCAGGGATGTCCTCGTGTTGCACCCCCCTTTTTGCCGGTTCATCGACACGCTCTTTCTTTCTTGTTTTGGCCTCCTTCTCCCCTACCCTTCACTTCCTCACCTTTCCCTTCCGCAGGCGTCCTCCTACGCGGGCCGGGGCGGAGGAGTGAAGGCGGGCGGCCGCGATCTAAAATCCGCGGTCTGCGTAACGATTCCATTGCTACTTTAAGGAAACGGGCTCCGGATGCTCTGTAAAAATGCGGCGCGATCCGAGCGGTCGGATACGCGGGTTATGGCCCCTTTCGAGCGGCTATTCTTGCCGCGCGAATGGCAAGCCCGCCTCGGGGTTCGGTCGCGCTTCCGGCGGAGGTGCCGGACCTGCGCTTCGCCCGCGTCGCTCGCGACCCTTCTGTGAGCGCCTTCGGCGATCATAGGAATTGCTCGTGCATGGGCTCCGGGTGCGATCAAGAATGCATGGGCCCGGGTGCGATCATACCGGCACTAATGCCAGGATCCCCTCGAACTCAACGGTTAAACGTGCTTGGGCGAGAGTAGTACTAGGATGGGTGACCTCCTGGGATGTCCTCGTGTTGCACCCCCTTTTGCCGGTTCATCGGCACGCTCTTTCTTTCTTGTTTTGGCCTCCTTCTCCCCTACCCTTCACTTCCTCACCTTTCCCTTCCACGAGAGGCGTCCTCGTTGCGCGGGCCGGGCGGAGGGTGAAAGGCGGGCGGGACGCGATCCTCGGCAGTGCATGTAGCGATTCCATTGCTACTTTAAGGAAACGGGCTCCGGATCCTCTGTAAAAATCGGGGCGATCCGAGCAGTCGGATCGCGGGTTATGGCCCTTTCGGCCCTTATTCTTGTTACCGCGCGAGCTGGCCCGCTCGGGGGTTCAGTCCCGCTTCCCGACCGGGGTGCCGGGCCTCTTGCGCCGCCGTCGCTCCTTCTGCCGACCCTTCTGATCCTTAGGAATTGCGCTGCATGGGCCGTTGATCATAGGAACTTGCTCGTGCATGGGCTCACGAGGTGCGTCATACCGGCACTAATGCAGGATCCCATCGAACTCCCGCGGATTCATGATAGCAAGGCAAGTAGTACTAGGATGGGTGACCTCACAGGATGTCCTCGTGTTGCACCCCCTTTTTGCCGAGTTCATCGACACGCTCTTTCTTCTTGTTTTGGCCTCCTTCTCCCCCTACCCTTCCACTTCCTCACCTTTCCCTTCCCACGGGGCGTCCTCCTTGCGGGCCGGGCGGAGGTAAAGAAGGCCGAGGCGAGACGCGCGATCTAAAGATCCGGTGAGTCTGCGTAACGATTCCATTGCTATGCCACCAAGGAAAGCTTAGGCTCCCGGATACTCGTAAAAATACGGGCGCGATCCGCCAGTCGGATCGCGGGTTATCCAACCCTTTCGCCGAGCGCTGTTCTTGCCGCCTTGGCACCGGCCCTTCAGGGGGTTCCGGTCGCGCTTCCGCCCGGGGGGTGCCGGGCCGCCCGCTGCGCCGCCGTCGCTCACGCGACCCTTCCCTTGGCGCCTTGGACGCGTCATAAGGAATTGCTCGTGCATGGGCTCACGGGGTGCGATCATCGGAATTGCCGTGCATGGGCTCACGGGTGCGATCATACCGGCACTTAATGCCGGATCCCATCGAGAACTCCGCGGTTAAGCGTGCTTGGGGCGAGTAGTACTAGGATGGGTGACCTCACAGGATGTCCTCGTGGTTGCACCCCCCCTTTTTGCCGGTTCATCGACACGCTCTTTCTTTCTTGTTTTTGGCCTCCTTCTCCCCTACCCTTCACTTCCTCACCTTTCCCTTCCCACGGGCGTCCTCGTTGCGCGGGCCGGGCGGAGGAGTGAAAGGCCGGGCGGGGGGGCCGCGATCTAAAGATCCGGCGGTGCGCGTAGCGATTCCATGGCTACTTTAAGGGAAACGGGCTCGGATGCTCTGTAAAAATCTGGCGCTTGACGGTCGGATACGCGGGTTGTAACCCCTTCGATTATTTGTTCTTGCCGTGCCTAAGCTGGCCCGCTCCGGGGTTCAGGTCGCTTCCGCCGGGGTGCCGGCGGGCCGCCGCTGCGCCCGCCGCCGCTCGCGACCCTTCTCGCGAGCGCCTTGTGCGATCATAGGAATTGCTCGTGCATGGGCTCACGGGTGCGATCATACGCGCTGGGCTAAGGGTGCATACCCGCGATCCCGGATCCCATCGGAACTCCCCGATTAAACGTGCTTGGGCGAGATAGTACTAGGATGGGTGACCTCCTGGGAAGTCCTCGTGTTGCACCCCTTTTTGCCCGGTTCATCGACACGCTCTTTCTTTCTTGTTTTGGCCTCCTTCTCCCCTACCCTTCACTTCCTCACCTTTCCCTTCCACGGGAGGCGTCCTCGTTGCGCGGGCCGGGGCGGAGGAGTGAAAGGCCGGGCGAGGGCCGCCGCGATCTAAGATCCGGCGGTCGCGTGCGATTCCATTGCTACTTTAAGGGGAAACGGGCTCGGATGCTCACAGCAAAAATGCGGGCGCGATCCGACGGTCGGATCGCGGGTTATGGCCCTTCTCGGCCTATTTGTTCTTGCCGCGCGGGCAAGCCCTTTCCCGGGGGGTTCGGTCGCTTCCCAGCGGGGTGCCGGACCGCCGCTGCGCCCGCCGTCGCTCGCCCTTCTTCTCCGCGCCTTCGACCGATCATAAGTGCTCGTGCATGGGCTAACGGGTGCGATCATAGGAATTGCTCGTGCGTGGGCTCACAGGTGCGATCATACCGGCACTAATGCACCGGATCCCATCGGAACTCCGCGGTTCACGTGCTTGGGCGGGTAGTACTAGGATGGGTGACCTCACAGGAAGTCCTCGTGTTGCACCCCCCTTTTTGCCGGTTCATCGACACGCTCTTTCTTTCTTGTTTTGGCCTCCTTCTCCCTACCCTTCACTTCCTCACCTTTCCCTTCCACGGGGCGTCCTCGTTGCGCGGGCCAGGGCGGAGGAGTGAAAGGCCGGCGGGACGCCGCGATCTAAAGATCCGGCGGTTCAGCGTAGCGATTCCATGCTACTTTAAGGGAAACGGGCTCGGATGCTCCTGGCCAAAATGCGGGCGCGATCCACGGTCGGATCGCGGGTTATGGCCCTTTCGCGCCCCGTTCTTGCCCCGCGGAGCCGGGCCGCTCCGGGGTTCGGCGCGCTTCCCGACCGGGTGCGGGCCCCGTTACGCCGCCGTCGCTCGCGACCCTACGCTGAGCGCCTTCGCCGAATCATGCAAAGATTGCTCGTGCGTGCTCCATGCGGTACGATCATAGGAATTGCTCGTGCATGGGCTCACGCAGTGCCGATCATACCTAGCTCAATGCAATCGGATCCCTATTGTGAACTCATGCTTAAATGTACGCGTCTTTGGCGAGAGTAGTACCAGGATGGCTGACCTCGCGGGAAGTCCTCCCAAGTGTTGCACCCCCCTTTTGCGAGTTAATCGACAATCTCTTTCTTTCTTGTTTTGGCCTCCTTCTCCCCACCCTTCACTTCCCTCACCCTTCCCTTCCCAGTGGCGTCCTCGTTGCGGCCGAGGAGGAGTGAAAACCCCGGGCGAGACGCCCGTGATCTAAAGATCCGGCCCGTCGCAGTAGCGATCCGATCTGCTACTTTAAGGGTAACGGGCTCCGGATGCTCCCTGTAAAATGCGGGCGTATCCCACCGTCAGGACGGCGGGTTATGGCCCCTTCGAGTCCGTTTCTTACCCCGTATACCGGCCTCTTCCCGGGGTTCCTCGCTTCCCGACCCGGGGTGCCCGGACCGCCAGCTGCGCCCGTCGACGGCTTCGTGACCCTTCTCGGCGTACCGAGCGATCGCAAGGACTCGTGCATAAGGCTCGGCGCGATCATAGGAATTATCGTGCATGGGCTCCTGCGGGTGCGATCATACCGGCCTCTATGCTGCCGGATCCCATCGGAACTCCGCGATTAAATGTGCTTGGGCGAGTAGTACTAGGATGGGTGACCTCCTGAATCCTCTGACACCCCTTTTGCCAGTTCGCCGACACGCTCTTTCTTTCTTGTTTTGGCCTCCTTCTCCCCTACCCTTCACTTCCTCACCTTTCCCTTCCTGATACTCGTTGCGGGCAGGCGGAGAGTGAAAGGCCGGGAGCGAAGGGCGCCCGCGATCCTAAAGATCCCGTGATCTGCGTAAGCGATTCCATGCTACTTTAAGGAAAGCGGGCTCCGGATGCTCCTGTAA
>JAGMVL010001127.1:0-17500 GCA_019202695.1 Populus x sibirica
GAGTTGTTTAGATTATCACGGAAGAAGGCGCGCCCCCAACGCCGAGGCTACGGGGCGCGCTCCTAGTACTCAATTTCCTTGGCGCTTCTCGCGCCGGGGTTCGTTTGCGGCCGCGCAGGGCGCGGGTGCGTCCCTCCACGGCCCGCGAGGACGCGAGGGGCGGGTGCCCCCGAGCCCGGCATGTCATGCCACGGGTTCGCGGGTCGTTACGCTAGGCAGGTTTCGACAATGATCCTTCCGCGAGTTCACCTACGGAAACCTTGTTACGACTTCTCCTTCCTCTAAATGATAAGGTTCGGTGGACTTCTCGCGACGTCGCCGGGCGGCGAACCGCCCACGTCGCCGCGATCCGAACACTTCACCGGACCATTCAATCGGTAGGAGCGACGGGCGGTGTGTACAAAGGGCGGGGACGTAGTCAACGCGGCGATGACTCACGCTTACTAGGAATTCCTCGTTGAAGACCAATAATTGCAATGATCTATCCCCATCACGATGAAATTTCAAAGATTACCCGGGCCTGTCGGCCAAGGCTATAGACTCGTTGAATACATCGTGTAGCGCGCGTGCGGCCCGAACATCTAAGGGCATCACGGACCTGTTATTGCCTCAAACTTCCTTGGCCTGGAAGGCCATAGTCCCTCTAAGAAGGCGGCGCGGAGGGTCACCTCCGCATAGCTAGTTAGCGGGCGAGGTCTCGTTCGTTAACGGAATTAACCGGACAAATCGCTCCACCAACTAAGAACGGCCATGCACCACCACCCATAAAATCAAGAAAGAGAGAGCAGTACAGTGGTCCAATGTAGTTTGGGAACAATGGTCTCTCCCAAGGCACAGTTTTTCCCTATGGTGGCTATGTTGGGCAAGCTGCGAACCAGAGATCGTCTACAGTTTCTATCCCCTGATCCTATATGCCCTTTGTGCCTGAATGCTGATGAATCTCATGACCACCTCTTCTTCACTTGTGACTGGACGTCTTCTATTTGGAGAAAGGCCAAACTCTGGCTTAAGATCCATAACACTATGCATTCCCTAAGTAGAGCCGCAAGGGTTCTACACAACAACAAAAAAGGATTGCAGCCGAGAATGAGACGAGTATCTCTTGCTATTCTAGTGTATTTGATCTGGGAGGAAAGAAATAGGAGAATTTTCAACACCATTGGGAAATCAGTTGAAGCTATTTTCAGGAAATTCCAGATACTGTTCTATACTATATTGTATTTCCATGAAAATACTCACCAAGCCTACAGTGTTGCATTCTGATGAGCCTGTTGGCGTATTTTTGAATGCCTTGTCTTGCATGGTTTTGCATGGGACATGCATGGCTTCAACGTCCCCACACCTTTGTTTAGTCTATGTTCCTACGTTCTCGCATGGGGATATAATTATTCTCGTGGCTTGGCTTCATCGATTATAGTTCCTTTGCATGGTTGTGTCTGGCTGGTAAATCATTCCGGTTGGCACTTGGTAGAGTGCAATTGGCTCTGTCTTCCCTGCTTGAATTGGCTCTTGGCGGCTCCTTTCTGGCTGGTAATTGAATTGTGGGCTGTTTTTGTCTTCTTCTCTGTATTTGTTGCTCTGCACGGATGCTCTGCTGGCACTGTTCTTGGCTGCTGGTGTTTTGCTTTTCTTCGGCTTATCTTTGGGGTTGTTTTCTGCATGGTTTTGATTGGCTGAGGTAGTGTGGTCCCCTGTGGCAGCGCGGCTGTGAGAGGGTAACGCTGCTCCATGCTTGGGGAAAGTGGGTTCTCAATATGCAGCTGCGTTGGCTTCGCTAGGCTGAAGATGTTTTTGAACATGCATGGCTCGGCTTGGCCATCATGTATATGTTTTGGACTCTTCCCGCTTGCATGGGCTCTTTACTTCTCTTCTTCTTTGGAGGCTGAAGCATTTCAAGTGGAAGATGGCTTGAGGAGCTTCACGGCTCAGCTTGGTTTTTGGGTCTAAGTTGTTCCCGGCATGTCATCATCGCATTGGAAGGAGTCTCACGGCCGGTTTTGGGTCCCCTATATGTTCACAATATGCTAGTTTGTTTTTGCCTTCTGGTTTTGTTGCTTGTTAAAGGGAGCCTGTTCCCTTTGATTATAGGTTTGTTTATATGTCGATCTTGGGAATCAGTTCTCTAAGATTTGTTCAAGGGCGTCTGTTACCTTTGCTTTCAGTTGAGCATGCTTGTCTTGCTTCTATTTTGGTCAAGGGATTTTTCTTTCCTTTTCCTTGTATTGCTGGTCTCCAGCTTCTTTTTGATCTATACAATTCTTACATTTGATCAAAAAAAGAAAAGAAAGAGAGAGCAGTGAGAGAATCTAGAGAGAGATGCTCTCCTCCTTCATGGAGATGATTCCACTGGTTCGGCTGGTGAGGCATAATGTTTGATTTTCCTCTGGCTACTTTGTCTTGATTCCTTGCTCTGATCCTCCTTCCTCGTTCCATCCCTCTCCAATTTTCAACTTTTTCAAATTCTCGGTTCCCCCTCTCTGCTTCTTTTTTTCCCGCCCAAGCATTTCAAATGGCTAAAAACAAGAGGAAGGTTACTGCTACTACAACACGTGGAAAAGCCATACTACGTGCTTCTGTTCTCGATTTTCATGACCATGACCGATCTATTGTTCTTGCAGTTCAAGCTCCCTCGACTGTTCTTTCTGGTTCCTCTTCCTCTGTTCTCCCACCACTGGCCTGTGTTGTGGGTCCTGCTTTGTTACCGCCTATTCCTGAGGTTACTCCTGTTCCTAACCCCTTGGAGGCTATTACTGTTGATGACTGCTCAGAGGATGCAGATGACGACCTAGTTGAAGCTCTCTTGGACGAGGAACAGTTAGATTACTCTTTCTCTGATGATGATGGTGAAGACCTGTCCACCTCACCTTCCCTGCTTCCACCTACTCCTGGTCCTACCCTCCCTTCTGTTTTAGCTGGTCGGCCTCCTTCTTCTCCTGAGGTTGTCGGAGGCTGTGCACCCCCTACCATCGGTGTTGCAGGTTCTTCTCTTGCTTCGACACCTGGCAATAAGGTTTGGAAAGATTTTTTTTCTGCCAGTCCACCGCCTGCTCTATGCACAAAGCTTCAAAATTTCTCCCTCAACCACCTCACCAAGTCCTGTGCCATCTCCCCTGAGGATTTCCAACCTCAGTTTGAAGTCTGGAACTTGTGTCCAGTAGGATATGTCTCTGGTAAGCACCCTGGCTACAAGGCTCTGCAAGGTATTATCTCTTCTGTTTGGAAGTGTGAAGCTTCACTTACTATTCATGCTTCTGGGTGGCTAATTTATAGATTCAACCGTGAAGAGGACAAGTCCTCTGTTCTCCATAGTGGTCCATACCTAGTGTATGGGAGACCTCTTATTTTGAAACCGATGACAAAATTTTTTGATTTCTCCTGTGAAGAGATGACAAGAGCTCCGGTTTGGGTCAGATTTCCCAACCTTCCTCTTTGTTGCTGGTCTCCACCCTGCTTATCCAAGATAGCTAGTGTCCTGGGCAAGCCTATCCAAAGTGATCATATGACATCCTCTCTCTCTCGTCTGTCATATGCCCGTGTGTTGGTTGAGCTTGACCTACGGGAGGACCTCCAACACTCTGTGGTGGTGTCCCTGCCATCTGGTCCCATTCTCAACCAGAAAGTTATCTACGAAGCTTTGCCCAAATTTTGTAACCTGTGTAATGTCATTGGCCACACGCGGCTCCTCTGCTCCAAGGCTGCTGTCGGTCCTTCACCAGTGGGCACCCCTTCGCTTGTGGCTGGTAATAGGAATGTCTTTCATCGCCTGGGCCCACAGCTACCTCCTTCTGGTGTGTCAGGACCCAGTCAACCTCTACCAGTTCAGGGTCCTTCCAAGGATTCCTCCGTTGCAGCTCCTGTGGAACTTGAGCAAGCCCCTTGTGATGATGCCTCTGATGGCTGGATTGCGGTAGAACCTCGGAGAAAATCCAAGAAGCCTATCAGTCACTCCCCCAAAGGGAAGGACGTGTTAGCGATTTTGCAGCTGTGTCTGCTTCGTCACCAAGAAGTGCTGCTCCCTCTGACTGTGTAGGGGTGGTTAATTCACTTGGTACAGAGGCAGTAGTTGATGCAGGTGTAGATTTGGGAGTTACTTCTTCTATGGCATCCCCAACTTTGGGGGACGAAAATTTGGCCATACCCCCCACAGCAGCATCTGAGCCATTGTCGGTTTGCACAGGAACTATTCGAACCTCCTCTGGCGCTAATCCATTGGTGGCAAACCCACGTGCTGAAGACGCTAGGGATCCTCTCCCTTCTTCTCCTGTTCCATTAGTTTTGACCTCCAGTGCTGGAGAAGGACACATCCCCTCTCCACCGAACTCTTTGGAAATTACTACTGGTGATGTGAACATGGCTGGCAACCCTGTTATGGAGGTATCAGCCCCGAGTCAGGTTCGAAACCGAAACCAAAAGCAGAGTGGCCGCAGTCAACGGACCCCTCGGTTCACAAGCTGGTTGTTGGACCCCCTGTCCTCTCCTAGTTTGTTCACTGCTGGTTGATGCAATCATTTGTTCTCTGCCTGAAGCGACATGTGGAATGGTTGGGTGATATGTGTTGCTGTTTCGTTCTTGCTGAAGGCGCCCCCCCCCTTTTATGAATTGCTGATCTGCTAATGCATGGTCCATGCATTTCACGTGCTTCATTTTGCTGATGGGGCCCTATCTGTTTATGGTCTCTTGTTGTTGATGGCTGGCTGTTATACTTTGCTGCTAGCTTGAGTCTTTGTAATTGTTTTGTAATTGCTTTTATTTTCCTTCGGTTATAACTGAAGGTTTTGTTTGCTTAGGCTGGTTTCCTCTTGTGCTAGGTGGGAGGCTGTTCCCCCTGGCTATTTTGTTCTGTTTTCCTTTTGCCTGGATATTTATATCCATATGTACTGCTGGTTTCCAGCTTGTTTTCGCAAGCTTGTCTTGCAACTTTTTGATCTATACAATACTTACATTTGATCAAAAAAAAAAAAAAAAGAAAGAGCTCTCAGAGAATCAAGAAAGAGCTCTCAGTAGTGTGGTGCCCTTGAGAGAGAAACAAGAGAGAGAAGCTCTCCTTCCCCCACGGGAATAGTTTTCTTTTGTCCATGGCGCCAGCTGAAAATTTGAAATTTCGGTTACTGTAGCTTCCCCCCTCTTCCCTGCTTATCTCCTGCTTTCCCCTTTCTCCATGGCAAAAAACAAGCGCAATACACGCCGACCCCCTGCACATATTCAACAGTTACATGATAACTCTGTTCTTGCTCTAGCCGCTCCCCACGTTCCTCCACCCCCTCCTCCTCTTCTTCCCTCTCCTCCGATTCCCACTCTCCCACCTGCAGCGGTGGCCGGTGGGTCCAGTCCTGACAAATTCTTAATTTTTGCTGAGGAAGGGTCTGTTCCTCAACCGTTTGTCCCTTCTCCCTCTACCCCTGATCATGTGATTGTAGAGGACTGCTCTGATGCGGATGATTATGATGATGAGGAAGTTGATTACTCTGCTTCTGGAGGAAGTTCCAAGTTTTTTCACTCCCCTGTGCCGCCTTCTGCGGGCAACACCATAGCTGTCACCCCTACCAGTGTTTTGAGGGATTCACCCTTGTGTGGTTCTGGGCACTCAGTAGCTGCAGCGGCTATTTCACCTCAGAAGGGACCTTCTCCTGTGCCTGCCAACATCTCATCTCCTGCTGTGGCTGTTCTTAATCCGTCCCCTGTAGTATCTCCTCCTACAGCGGTTTCTCCCTCAGGCCCCTCTACTGCACCTGTTGAGCAATGGAGAGATTTATTTGCCACCAACCGCAACACTATCACAGGTCCTAAATTACCGCACTTCTCCTCTTCTTGTGATGATTTACCCTGTGATTTGTCTTCTGCTGATCTAGACACTAATTATGATATCTGGCAATTATGTATTGTGGGTTATATTGCTGGAAAGTCTCCTGGTTTTAAGGCTTTGGAAAATATTATATCCAGTTCTTGGAAGTGTGAAGCTTCTTTGACCATTCATGAATCTGGCTGGCTAGTTTATAAATTCAACAATATTGATGCTAAACTCGCTGTTCTTGCTAATGGTCCTTACCTGATTTATGGTCGGCCACTGATAATCAAAGCTATGCCAGAGTACTTTGATTTTGGGACTGATGAGATGTCCTCTGTTCCTGTATGGGTTAAATTCCCAAATTTGCCGTTAAAATGCTGGTCTCCTCGATGCCTTTCAAAGATTGCTAGCAAATTAGGCACACCTTTACAGAGTGACCAGCTCACCTTTAACATGGCGAGAATTTCCTATGCTAGAGTCCTTGTAGAATTAAATCTGCTTGCTGATCTTAAATCTTCTATTGTCATTAATCTCCCGAATGGCACCACTCTGAACCAACCGGTGATATATGAGACCCTTCCTCGATTTTGCAAGTTATGTAAAGCTCTTGGGCACAACACAGGAACTTGCACCTCTCACCCTGCACCGGTTGTGGCACGACCTTTGAGCAAGATCAAACATCCCCCTCTAGCTGCCAACAGGGGTCGTAGTGTTTTTGATCGCTTAGGGCCTGTTACAGAGCCTCCTCCCCCTGTGAAAAGCAAAGATCAGCTTGGGGAGTCTTCACATAACTATGATCCTATGACCACTGAAGCTGCGGTGGCCACTGATGGATGGGAACTTGTTAAAAGTAAGAAAGCAAGGAAATCTCCTAGCATACCTGTTAATGCCTCGCCTGCAGCTGCTCAGGTTTCAACCACCCCCCCTAGAGGTCAACTAGCTGTTGGATCATCTTCAGGTGGTACTTGTCCTCCTGTTTGCACCCTTCCCATCACCAATAATGGGAAAGAACCAGTTGGAGCAATCCCATGCAGGAAGGATTGTCATGTGATTCCTGTTGGTGTAACCCCTGTACGTGGTCAGCGAAGGAATTCATCTAGAGCATCTGGGAGTGGTAGGGTTCCCCCTACACCCCCTCCTATGTAATGTTATTATTCAGCTGGAATGTCAGAGGGCTTAACAGTCCTCTGAAACAGCATGAGCTTGTTCGTCTCATGCAAAAACACCATTTCGATGTATGTGGTCTCTTGGAGACCAAACTGTCTTCTTCCAAGCTTCGGTCTACGCACGTTTTTGGGAAGCACTTTCGGAAACTAGTCTCTAATGTGGAAGCTGCTGGCACTGCTAGAGTGATTGTGTTATGGAATCCCTCTACTGTGCATGTTGATGTGCTTGATTCTTCTCCCCAGTTTATTCATGTTTCCATTCGATGCTTATCTTCTCATCTTACTTTTGCGGCTTCTTTTGTTTATGGTTATAATACCATCTCTGGCCGTAGACCTCTATGGGATAGCCTCAAATCCTGGGCTTCATCTGGTCCCTGGCTTGTTTTGGGAGATTTCAACTCCACTCTTTCTCAGGATGACAAATACAATGGTGAACCGGTCTCCTCCTATGAAGTCTCTGATTTTCGAGCATGCTGCTCAGAGCTTGGGCTTTCAGATCTCAACTACACTGGCTGTCATTATACTTGGTCCAATGGGACTGTTTGGACTAAAATTGATCGTGTTCTAGCCAACCCTTCGTGGAACAATCTTCAGTTCACCTCTCATGTGCATTTCCAGACTCCAGGTGCTTTCTCTGATCACTCAGGAGCCCATGTTTGCATTGGTGGCAGTTCTCCCCCAGGACGTCGGCCATTTAAGTTTTTCAATATGTGGGTTGAACACTCGGAGTATGCAAGCCTGATCTCTGCTGGCTGGCAACTTCCACCCGAAGGCTCTCCCATGTTCAATTTGTGTAGGAAGCTCAAATCTCTAAAGCAACCCCTAAAGCGTCTGAACAAGCTGCATTTCAGCCACATTTCGGAGAGAGTTGCTAGAATGGAGGCTGATTTGGAGCACCACCATCACCTTTTGCATGATTCTAGAGATGATATATCTCTCCTGAACCGGGTCAATGCACTAAAGATTAAGCTCCTTCATCTTAAATCTGCTGAGCAAGCGTTCTTCTCTCAGAAGCTGAAATGCACTTTTTTTCAGGACAGTGATAGAGGTACCAGTTTCTTTCATTCTTTGATGAGCCACAGACATAGGAAAAGCTTCATTCCTGCTCTCCAGTGTAGCAACGGGGCTCTCACTACTTCTTTAGATGAAGTTGGTGCTGAATTTGTTCATTTCTATCAGAGTCTTCTTGGTACCTCCTCGGCTATATCTCCCATTGATGAGGAAGTTGTACATAGTGGCCCTTGTCTGGACCCTAATCACTCTGCTTCTCTTCTCGCTCCTGTCACCAATGAAGCCATCAAGGATGCTCTCTTTAGTGTGGACAACAATAAAGCTCCTGGCCCGGATGGTTTCTCTTCTCTTTTTTTCAAACAGTCATGGGATATTGTAGGAGCTGATTTTTGTGAGGCAGTAAAGGATTTCTTTTCCTCTGGTCGGATCCTAAAGCAGATCAACCATTCCATTATTGCACTGGTTCCAAAATCTGCTAATGTTAATTCTGCAAATGATTTTCGGCCCATTTCATGTTGCAACGTGGTTTACAAAGTCATCTCTAAAATTCTTGCAGGCCGGCTTGGTTCTGCCCTTCAGGGCATCATTAATCCAGCTCAAAACGCTTTCCTTGGTGGGAGAAGCATGACTGATAACATCCATTTGACACAAGAATTACTCAGGCACTATGGTAGGAAGAGGACCTCTGCCCGATGCCTCATCAAAGTTGATTTCAAGAAAGCATTTGATTCGGTGCAATGGCCTTTTCTCAGAGCTCTCCTCCATTTGCTTGGTTTTCCCCAGCGTTTTGTTCATCTTGTGATGCTATGTGTGGAAACCTCTTCATACTCTGTTGCGGTTAATGGCAATCTTTATGGCTTCTTCCCTGGCAAATGTGGAGTTCGGCAAGGTGACCCTCTCTCTCCATATCTATTCTTAATATGTATGGAATACTTCTCCCGTATGCTGGGCATGGCCAGTCACATGAGCCAGCTTTTCATTTTCACCCAAAGTGTGCGCCTCATCATATTTGTCATCTTGCATTCGCTGATGATGTTCTCCTTCTATGCCGAGGGGATTGTTCTTCTGTACAAATTCTGGTTGACCAACTCCATGCTTTTGGCCGAGCTTCAGGACTTCATATTAATGCATCAAAATCCTTCATATATTTTGGTGGTGTTGGTGACAGCTTGAAGCAAACTATCCTCCAATACTCTGGTTTTTCGGAAGGTAGCTTTCCCTTCAAATATCTTGGGGTTCCCCTCAGCCCTCACAGGCTTCTGGCTAGCCAGTTCTATCCCCTCCTGCATCAACTTGAAACTGTTATTCAAAGCTGGATGGGCAAAAACTTGTCCTATCTTTGGGCGGCTGGAACTCCTTCGCTCTGTTTTATTTGGAATGGTTCAATTTTGGCTTACTATTTTTCCCATGCCTGAGAGTGTTCTCAAACAAATTACTAGTCTTTGCAGGAATTTCCTTTGGACTGGTAGTACATTCAGGAATAAGTCTGCACTGGTTGCTTGGAAGAACGTCTGCCTGCCAAAGGCTGAAGGAGGCCTTGGTTTATATGACATCACAGCAAGGAACAATTGCTTTCTTGTGAAGCAGCTCTGGAATATTCACATGAAAGCTGACTCTATTTGGATACGTTGGGTGCACCACTTTTATTTGCAAGACACCAATATCTGGCTAGTCCCCCTGCAACAAACCTCCTCTCCTTTATGGAAATCTTTCATTAAACTACGTGACTGTCTCCTGGATGACTGTGGGGGGCAACCCGCAGTTCTCTCCATGCTGCAAAGCTGGGGCAATACTACTAAGCTTTTTTCGGCTAATGCTTATGACTACTTGAGAACCAAAGGAACCCCGGTCTCCTGGGTGCATGTGGTTTGGGAGTCCTGGTGTCTTCCACGACATAGCTTTATCCTATGGCTTGCCTTGCTTCAGCGGCTGCGCACAAAGGACAGGCTGCATTTCATTGCCCTTGACGTTACTTGTGTTTTTTGCCAGGATCATGAAGAGAGTCACGACCATCTGTTTTTTACCTGCAGCTGGACCTCCACCTTGTGGCTGAAAGTCAAATCCTGGCTTAGACTCAACAGAGGCATGACCACCATCAACAGTGCAGCTCGAGGCCTTCCCTTCAAGGGGAAATCTGCTGTCACTAGAATGAAAAGAACATCCCTCAGCATTGTTGTTTACTTGATATGGGAAGAAAGGAACAGACGGGTTTTTGAAAATTCCTGCTCCTCTGTGGAGCTTATATTTCGCCGGTTCCAAGTGTTATTTTACATGATCTTGCGCTTTCATCAGCGTGATCTTCCCATTCCTACTTGACTGTTTTGCTGATCGTTATGGTGATGCTCTCATTTGATCTGCCTTCAGATGGGCTGCTTTGGTTTTTGTTCGATTCTACAGCTCCTACTGAGTTTCTTGTTTTGTAGTTTCCACGTGCATGGTTGCACTGGCTTTTTGCTGTCTGATTGGCTGCATTTACATGTCTTACTGTTGCTCTTTTTGGCTGGTCTTTGTTTGTGTTCTTGCATGGCTCTCGCGTCTCGCATGGCGTGTTAAATCTGGAAGGGCATCTCCTTAAGCGCATGGCATGCTCTGCTGCCCTCTGATTGGCTACATCTCCTTAACTGCATGGTGCTTCCACGTCTCTTCATCATGGAGTCAATGTTGGCTGCTGCTTTTGGCTGGTTGAGAGGTGGACGTGCATGGCTCCTCATTTTTTGCATGGTCCCCGCATGATTTTCCATTTACTTTTGCCGAGTGGGAGCTTCGATTGGCTATGGTTTGTTCTCGAATGTGATGATGAAAGGGCTCTGCGTACCCTTGCATGTGGCCTTATTTGCTTGGCAATTATCTCGTTGGCTGGGTTTTCTTGCCACCGGTCCTCCGGTCCTCGGCTAATTTTTAGCCATCTGTCTATATTCTCTTGTGTTTCACTATTCCTTGTATATGCATGGATGAGCTGTTGCCACTGTTTTTCTAGTTGGTTCCTAGTTTGGGCTGCATCTATCTCTCGCAAGGATAGTCTTCTACGTCTCGCATGGCTTGGCATGCTTTGCATGGATGGCTAGTCATTGTCTCTACATGGATGGCCAACGTTCATCATCCCTAGTTTCTCCGCATGGTTTTGTCTTCTTTATGCTCATCGGCTTGTCTCGCTCTTGGCTTCGGCTTGCGAGCTTCGGCTCTAGTTTTCCCCTGCTATGAGCTTTGTTGTCGTATCTGCTTACGCTTGTATCTCGCTTTGTGTTAGGTTGGGAACCTTATATGTTTTGGTTCCTATCATAACCATTGTTGGTTTTTTTTATCGCTATTTTTATTTCTTTCAGTGGTTTGCTTCTTCGGTTTTCCAGGGAGCCTGTTCCCTTTGCCTGTTTATGTATGTCCTTTGTTTTGCTGGTCTCCAGCTTGTATTGCAAGCTTGTCTTGCTCCTTTTTTATCTATACAATACTTACATTTGATCAAAAAAAAAAAGAGCTCTCAGTTGGTCTTCTACGTCTCTGCATGGCTTGGCATGCTTTGCATGGATGGCTGGTAATTGTCTCTACATGAATGGCCAACGTTCATCATCCCTAGTTTCTCTGCATGGTTTTCTATTTATGCTCATCGGCTTGTCGCTCTTGGCTCGGCTTGCGAGCTTCGGCTCCGGTTTTCCCTGCTATGAGCTTCTGTTGTCAGCTTCTGCTTGTATCTGCTTTGTGTTAGGTTGGGAACCTTATCTGTTTTGGTTCCTCTCATAACCATTGTTGGTTTTTTTATCACTATTTTTATTTTTTTCAGTGGTTTGCTTATTCGGTTTTCTAGGGAGCACTGTTCCTTTGCACGTTTATGTATGTCCTTTGTTTCTGCTGGTCTCCAGCTTGTATTGCAAGCTTGTCTTGCTCCTTTTTGATCTATACAATACTTACATTTGATCAAAAAAAAAAGAAAGAGCTCTCAGTTGGTCTTCTACGTCTCTCGCATGGCTTGGCATGCTTTGCATGGATGGCTGGTAATTGTCTCTACATGGATGGCCAACGTTCATCATCCCTAGTTTCTCTGCATGGTTTTCTATTTATGCTCATCGGCTTGTCTGCTCTTGGCTTCAGCTTGCGAGCTTCTGGCTCCAGTTTTCCCTGCTATGAGCTTCTGTTGTCAGCTTCTGCTTGTATCTGCTTTGTGTTAGGTTGGGAACCTTATCTGTTTTGGTTCCTCTCATAACCATTGTTGGTTTTTTTATCACTATTTTTATTTTTTTTCGAGTGGTTTGCTTATTCGATTTTCTAGGAGCCTGTTCCCTTTGCCTGTTTATGTATGTCCTTTGTTTCTTTGGTCTCCAGCTTGTATTGCAAGCTTGTCTTGCTCCTTTTTGATCTATACAATACTTACATTTGATCAAAAAAAAAAAAGAAAAAGAAAGAGCTCTCGGTGTTAGTGAGAGAAAATAGTGTTAGTGTTAGTGTTAGTGTTAGTTTGAGAAAATAGAGAGAGATGCTCTCCTTCCGTGTGCAGCATTTTTGTATTCTGTCACTGTTCACCCCCTTCCTTCTTTTGCTTGATTGAATCCTGGCTTTCTCCTGGTTATGGGTAGCAAAAAGAAGAAGGCTGGGTCCCATAAATCCCTTTTGAAACACCAAAAGCTGCTGGATAATTTTCGGCTTAACGAATCTGCTGTCTTAGCTTTAACAGCCCCGCCTCCTACTGTTCATGCTACAGTGCCCTCAATTTCAAATTCAAAACATCGCCCACCTGTTGCTTCTACCACGGTTTGCTCTCCGCCTTCCCCCGACACGCTCCCCCCTTCTTCACCTCCACATCCGGCGATCCCAATATCAACCACATATTTGTGGAAGACTGGTCTGACGATGATGATTTGGAAGATGAGAAGATGGATTTTGCCTCTCCTGTGACAGACTATGTTGGGGCTGCTTTCTTCACCTCTCCCACGGTTGGGGCTTCTCCTGCTTGTGGCCAGTCAACCCTGAATGTTGCCCAGTCAGCCCCTCCTCCTCAGCCTCCTGCTGTGGGGTCTATCTCCCCTTCTAGCTGTTGTGCGTCTCCAACATCCAATGCAGCAGATGCTCAGCCCACACCTCCTGCTGAACAGATTCCTTCTACCCCTCCGGAGAAGTCTATGACGCCTTATTCCCCTCTTCCTGGGTGTTGTGCGTCTACGCCCTCCCCAGTAGCATATCATACTCTTCCAGCTGTCATCACCCCACCTGCAGAGGCTTCTCACTCAGGTACTTCTCATTCTCCTGCACCTGTTGAGAAATGGCGTGATCTTTTTGCTTCCAACCGCAGCACAATCACGGGTCCTAAACTGCCACTTTTCCCATCTTCTTCATGTGATGATTTACCCTATGATTTGTCCCCTGATGATTTTGATAATTATTATGATGTATGGCGATTCTGTATTGTGGGCTACGTTGCTGGCAAATCGCCTGGTTTTAAGGCTTTGAGTAACATTATCTCCAGCTCTTGGAAATGTGACGCCTCCTTGGCTATCCATGCATCTGGATGGTTAGTCTACAAATTCAAAACTGTGGATGACAAACTTGCTGTTCTTGCTAATGGTCCTTACTTAATTTATGGCCGGCCCTTGATTATCACAGCAGTACTTTGATTTTGGGACAGATGGGATGTCTTGTGTTCCTGTATGGGTTAACTTCCCAGGTCTGTCGTTAAAATGCTGGTCTCCTAAATGCCTTTCTAGGATTGCTCATAAATTAGGCACTCCTATACAAAGTGACCAGCTCACCTGTAACATGTCAAGAATATCCTATGCTAGAGTTCTTGTAGAACTGGACCTGCTAGCTGATTTAAAATCCTCTATTGTCCTTAACTTACCAAATGGTTCCACTCTGCATCAACCGGTAATATATGAGACACTTCCTAGATTCTGCAAATTGTGCAAAGTTCTTGGGCACAACACGGGTACTTGCTCCTCTCCTCCTACCCTGGCGGTAGCAAGCCCTCTGGAAAAGGAAAGCCATCAATCTATTGCCATAAAAAAGAGACGTAATATTTTTGCTCGTCTAGGGCCTGTTGCAAGGCCTGTTGCAGAGCCTGTTGCAGAGCTGCCTAACCTTTGCAAGCATTGTAAAGTGCAAGGCCCCTCCACTAAAGCGTGCTCTAAGGATAAAGCAAAGGCCAGTACAGTTGAGCAGGCAGTTCCTGCTAATGTTGCAACCAAAGACAATGTCAAAGGCAAAGTGGATGGCCCTGAGCTTGTTGCTTCCTCTGCCCCCTCAGTTTCTTGTGTAGCTCAGGATGTGCAGCCTCGTCCCCAGGTCACAAATGCCGGTTCAGAGGAATGGCAAACTGTTCGGAGAAGGAGGCATAGCTCGGGCAACAAGATTCGGCCTCCATCTCTATTACCTGCTGTTCGTAACCTGCCTTCAAAAAAAATTGTTTCCTCCAAGGGGAAAGCTATTGCCATCTCAGTTGATACTGCTGGTAACAAGGCTTCCTATTGTCCAGGTTCAGGTGTGCTCACCAGGAGCTCAGTTCACAGGATTTCAAATAGATCTTCAGGCAGTGGTGGGGTTTCTCCCAACATTCCCCACTCATGATTGTTCATTCTTTGGAATGTGAGGGGGCTAAATAGCCCTCTCAAACAACATGAGGTCTCTAGCCTCATGAAGAGTAAAAAGCTGGATGTATGTGGTCTTTTAGAGACCAAGTTGCCTCTGGCAAAAGTAGAGTGTTTGCATAAGCTTCGGTTGAAGACATGGAGGTTTATAAGTAATGCTGGCAATGCAGCTTATGCCCGTATAATTGTGTTTTGGAATCCTGACACAGTAAAAGTTGAGATGCTTCACTCCTCTGCTCAGGGGATTCACGTTCTAGTTACAAGCTTGGTGCAACAATTCTGTTTTACGGCCACCTTTATATATGGTTTCAACACCATTTCGGCCAGGAGGACTTTGTGGGCAGACCTTAGAAGATGGAGTGTGGACTCTCCATGGCTCCTACTTGGTGACTTTAACTCAATCCTCTCTCAGGAGGACAAGCACAATGGGGAGCCAGTATCTACCTAAGAAATTTCAGACTTCAGGGAGTGTTGCTCTGATCTTGGTATTGCCGACTTGCATGCTACAGGCTCCCACTTCACATGGTCAAATGGCACGGTCTGGACAAAGATTGACAGGGTGATGGTGAACACCCACTGGTACTCTATGCAACAAATGGCTCACGTTCATTTCGGAACTCCAGGGGCTTTTTCTGACCATGCTCCATCTACTGTCCAGCTGGGACTTCGGGCTCCTCACGGCAACAAGAACTTTAAATTTTTCAACATGTGGACTGCTCATCCCCAGTTCTTGGAAACCATCTCCCAAAATTGGTCTTTGGATGCCTACGGGACGCACATGTATATCCTTTGCAAAAAGCTCAAACTTTTAAAGGGCAGTCTAAGGTCTCTCAACAGCCTTCATTTTAGCCATATTTCGGAGAGGGTTGCTAGAGCTGAAAAGGCCCTGGATGACACTCAGCTTCTTCTCCAAAATGACATGGACAACGGTCAGCTCCTTGCTCTTGAAAAGCCGCAGAGGCTCAACCTTGTTAATCTTAAGTCAGCTGAAAAAATGTTCTTTAGCCAAAAGTTGAAGTGTGCTTTCTTTAAAGAATGTGACAAGAGCTCTAGATTCTTTCACTCTTTGATGAACCAGCGTCACATAAGACGCCACATTCCTGCCATAGTTAGAAGTGATGGTATGCTAACTACTTTGGCAGAAGAGATGGGTAGAGAGTTCGTCTCTTACTACAAAGATTTACTGGGAACATCCAAGCACACTATTCCTCTGCGAGCTGAGGTGGTACAAAGTGGACCCTGCATTAATGTTGATTCCCATGCCTATCTCCTTGCTCCTGTTTCAGCTGATGACATTAAACGGGTTCTCTTCAGTATGGATGATAATAAAGCTCCAGGGCCGGATGGGTACACATCTGCATTCTTTAAAAAAGCTTGGAGCATCGTGGGAACAGACTTCTGTTCATTTGTGAAGGACTTCTTTGCCTCAGGGGAGCTACTCAAGCAGCTCAACCATTCTACCATAGCTCTTGTTCCCAAGTCAACCACTACCAACTCATTGCGGAGACATGAGACCCATCTCTTGCCGCAACGTCACCTACAAAGTTATCTCCAAGATACTTGCAGGGAGGTTGGCTCACGTTCTAAATGATATCATTGGTCCCTCTCAAAATGCTTTTCTTGGTGGGAGACTCATGGCTGACAATATAAATCTCATACAAGAATTGTTGAGAAGTTATGGGAGGAAACGTGTGTCACCCCGCTGCACCATCAAGATTGACTTCAAGAAAGCCTTTGATACAGTACAGTGGCCCTTTCTTCGTGCTCTCATGCACCTATTGGGGTTCCCGCCTAGGTTTGTTCATCCTGGTTATGGAATGTGTCGAGACCGCCTCCTTCTCTGTTTGCATAAATGGTAATCTCTATGGTTTCTTCCCTGGCAAATGTGGTGTTCGGCAAGGAGACCCATTATCTCCATATCTCTTTATTATCGCATGGAGTACTTTTCTAGGCTTCGAAAAGCTCCACTCAGCTTTCGGGTTTCAACTTTCACCCCAAATGCCAAGCCTTGGAAATTAGTCATCTTGGGTTTGCTGACGATATTCTCTTGCTCTGTCGTTGTGACATGGCCTCTGTTAACACTCTCCTGCAGCAGCTTCATATCTTTGGAGAGTCCTCTGGCCTTGTTATTAATGCAACAAAATCCTCCATTTTCTTTCTTTGGTGTATCGGAGGATATTAAGCAGGCAATTCTCAACCTCTCCCAGTTCACAGAAGGAAGCTTTCCTTTCAAGTACCTCGGCGTCCCTCTCAGCCCTCACAGACTCCTAGCCAGTCAATTCTCTCCTCTTATTCACAAGCTAGAATCTACTATTCAGAGTTGGCTTGGAAAGTTTCTCTCATATGCAGGTCGCTACTGGAATTGATTAAATCGGTCCTGCATGGCATGGTGCAACTTTGGATCAGCATCTTCCCTATCCCAGCTGTTGTGATCAACAAGATTACTAGCCTGTGCAGGAACTTCCTATGGACTGGCAATATGTCTAGAAGCAAATCTGCTCTTGTATCTTGGAAGCAAGTGTGTCTGCCAAAGAATGAAGGGGGTCTTGGGATTCATGACATCAAAGCCAGAAATGCCAGCTTTTTCGCCAAGCATCTCCCGGAATATTCACCTAAAGGTAGACTCTTTATGGATTCGATGGGTAGATCACTTCTACATTTCAAGAGCATCCATCTGGTCCTTGGAAGCTAAGAAAACCGATTCCCCTCTGTGGAAATCTATCTTCTCCATTTGTGACAGACTGCTTAACCTCTGTGGTGGGGAGGCTCCAGTGCAGCAGCTGCTCTCAAATTGGCAATCTGGCTCATGCCCATTTACAGCCAATGCATATGATTTTTTCAGATATAAAGCTGCTCCAGTCCAGTGGGCCAATGTAGTTTGGGAACAATGGTCTCTCCCAAGGCACAATTTTTCCTTATGGCCGGCTATGTTGGGCAAGCTACGAAGCAGAGATCGTCTACAGTTTCTA
>JAGMVL010001127.1:25000-30000 GCA_019202695.1 Populus x sibirica
GATTTAAAAGCTCGAAACAAGAGCTTCCTAGCAAAACAACTCGGAACATCCATCTCAAAACCGACTCCATATGGATCCAATGGGTTCATCACTTTTACCTGCAACAGAATACCTTATGGGCATGGTTGCTCATCACTCTTCATCTCCCCTCCGGAAATCTATTATTCCGCTAAAAGATCAATTACTTGAAGATTGCGGGAGCCAAGAGGAAGCAGTAGCATTACTTCGGCAATGGCACGAGGGGGTGTCAACTTCTCGGTGCAAGCATATAATTATTTCAGACTCTCACGGTCCTCAAGTTAACTGGGCACGAGTGGTATGGGAGAAATGGTCTATGCCAAGACACAATTTTATTTTATGGTTAGCGGTCTTTGGGAAAATTAAGAACAAAAGACTGGCTGAGGTTTTTTCAACTAGATACCGTGTGTGTACTGTGTGGGCAGACGGAGGAATCTCATAGCCACTTATTCTTCATTTGCTCTTGGTCAGCTTGCCTCTGGTTGCAAATCAAGTTGTGGCTGCGTATCAATAGAAGGATGATGACCTTGACCGGTGCCATCGGGGGACTTAACTCCCGGGGAAATAACTTAGAAGCTCGAATGAGAAGAGTCTCTTTGGGTCTCACGAGTTTATTTTATCGGGAAGAAAGAAACAGGAGAATTTTTTATGGAAAGAATACTTCAGTGGGCAATATCTTTAGAAAATTTCATATTATGTTCTACACTGTTTTTCATTTCTATGAGAAAGACCATCACATTCTCAATGTTGGTTGAGGTGCATGTTGTGGTCTTCGAAGATAAGCTGTTCGAGCACTCTTCTTTGTTTTTCGCGCTGGTTGGTTGCCTGGAATTGCTGCATGTCTATGACGAAGATGAACAGGTGTTTCGCTTTGATGCATTTTATGTGGTCCGGCTATGTTGGTGATGCATGAGGTTGGTTCAAGCGGGTTCTTCCGTGGCGAGTCCTATGGGATGCAAGTTGTGCTTCAAGGCCGGATGCTTTTATTTGAAGAAGATGAACAGGGCTTTTTGGTTTTGCTGCATTTCATGTGGTCTGGTTGGACGTAAGCTGCTGCATGGGTAATGCATGGGTGGGTCCAAGCGGGTTCTTCTTTAGCGACATATGGGTTGCAAGTTTTTTAATTGCTATAGTTGTTCTACGTCCCTTTCTCCTCTGCATGGTCTCGGCGTAAGGGCTGGCACACAGAGATTGCTCGATGCTGATTGGAATAGTGGGTGTCGGTAGTATGAGCCGATGACACGTTTTGGCATGTCTTTGTCACTCTTTATTGGGGGCTGGATGTGCATGGTTTTTCAATTATGTAGGGGAGAGCAGCTGTCCCCTTATTTGTCTCGGTTTTAGCTGAGCAGCTGTCCTCCTCTATGCATGGTTGATTGCTGCATGGCTTTGCTTGATTGGCAGTCGTTATCTTCATGGTTGTCTTGGGTCTGCATGGCTTCTTCATTTCGCAAGGTCAAGCTGCGACATTCGGGTGATTCCTCTACCCTACATTTGGCAGAGTTGCTCCTCTTGCCGCTCTCCTTGTCCTGGCTTGCCTCTATTGTTGGCTCTAGTCTGCTCCCTTTCGGACGTTCACCTTTGTCTTGATGGTCTATGTTTTTTGCTTGTAATAGTTTCTGTTTTACTTTGGCTATAATCGAAGGTTGTTTCCTTCGGCAGTGTTTTCTTTTTCCTGGTGCTTGTTGGGAGCCTGTTTCCACAAGCTTGTTTTTGTACAGTTGTTTTTTCTGATTAGCTGGTTTTATCTAGCTAGTCTGACTTTTTTGATCTATATACTTCTAACATTTGATCAAAAAAAGAGAGAAAGAGCTCTTAGTGAGTCAGTCAAAGAGAGAGAATCTAGAGAGAGATGCTCTCCTCCTACATGGAGTGGTTTCCCTCTTGTCCGCTGGCGACTCTTGCTTGTTGATTTTTCCTTGGCCTTCCTTGTTCTGTTCCTCCTCCTCTCTCCGATCACTGTCTCCTCTTCTTTGATTTTTCCCACATCTCGGTTTCCCCCCCTTTTTTTCCCGCCTATTGTTTTCTCATATGGCAAAGAGTAAAAGAAAGGCTACATCTACTGTAGCTCGTAGACAAGACACTTTGCCGGCTCCTAGTTCTGGTCCCATGAATCATGATCACGATGAAGATGGTTCAGGGGTCCTTGCCATCCCGGTCGTCCCTGCTGCCTCACCCGATGATGCTGTATGTGCTCCCTGCACCAACCATCTTCCTCTGCCTTCTTCTCAGCCTCGGGATGAGGGTCCTAGTGCGCTCCACCCCGCTTCGTGATGGGGTTGCTTCCGGCCCTACGTCTTTGGATGCGGTTCTGGGGGAAGCTTGCTCTGTAGCTTCTGATGAAGGGATCCTAGATGAGGATCAGCTGGATTTCAACTTTTCCGATGAAGAGTGTGAGGACTCCCCTCAAGCCCCTGCTTTGCACCCTACTGTGTTTTTGGCTTCCCCCACTCGCTCGCGCCCCGCCGAGACAAGTGCCTCCCCCCCATCTTGCTCTCCTGCACCTCCTCCATCCACTGTAACAGGTAACCCTCTCTTCGTGCCTGGCAGTAGCAAATGGCGAGATCTTTTCTTTTCCAATAGATCTTCTGTTTCCTGTACCAAACTTCAAAACTTTTCGCTTAATCATCTTTCAAAAACTTGTGCCATATCTCCTGAGGATATTCAACCAAAATTTGAAGTTTGGAACCTTTGTGCTGTGGGTTATGTATCTGGAAAATGCCCTGGCTTTCGGGCTCTGAATAGCATTATTTCAAATGTCTGGAAGTGTGAGGCAACTCTTACCATTCATGATTCTGGGTGGCTGGTTTATAGATTTCAAACAGAGGAGGATAAGCTTACTATTCTTCGTGGTGGACCTTATCTTGTGTATGGCAGACCCCTTATTCTGCTGCCTATGACAAAATTTTTTGATTTCTCTAATGAAGAAATGTCACGGGTGCCGGTGCGGGTAAAGTTCCCAAATCTTCCTCTTTCTTTGTTGGTCCCCTGTTTGTCTATCAAAGATTGCTAGTGTCCTCGGGAAACCTATTCGGTGTGACCAGCTTACCTCCAATCTTGCTCGTATGTCTTATGCCCGAGTGTTAGTTGAAATTGATCTTCAGGAGGAACTTCGACACTCAGTAGAGGTCTCTCTGCCTGAGGCCTATACCCTGCATCAGAAGGTGGTTTATGAAAACTTGCCAAAGTATTGCAATTTCTGTCATGCTCTTGGCCATTCTCGTCTTCTCTGCTCCAAAGCTGCAGCTGCTAACACTAAGGTGCCTAGCAGCCAACCACAGGCTGCGCCAGTAGAGAAAGGGAATGTTTTTTCCAGAGTGGGCCCTCAGCTCCAGAACCAAGGATCCCCCTCTCCCCCGGTGCTAGGTTCATCTTCTCCTGATCAAGGCACGCCCGTGGGTCCTGGGGCGGACACAATACCTGTAGCTCATATTAGTGCCTCTGAAGGTTGGGTCTCTGTGGAGTCTCGGCGTATGGCCGGACAAAAGGCTTGTCACAATTCCAAGGGGAAGGAAGTGCTTGTAGCAGAGCCGGTCTTGGTTGTCGCCACTGGTAAAACAACTTCCCCTTTCATCAGTGTAGGAGAGGTGCCTCCTGCCCCTTCTCTTTCCACTGAAATATTGGTTGACACTCCCTGTGTGACAGAGGTTCAGCTCTCTTCACCTCTCCTCCCTGCCCTACCATCAGCTCAGATTGGAGACAGTGCTCCTCCTGTCACTGCTTCTCTCTTGGGTGTTCCAACCAGGAGTGGTGTTCGAACCCGTAGCCAGAAACAGCGTGGTAGTAGTGGAAGGGCCCCCCCTTCCACGGAAATCTTATGATTATATATAGCTGGAATATCAGGGGACTCAATAATCCCCTGAAACAGCATGAGGTTGTTAGCCTCATGAAGAAGCGTATGATGGATGTGTGTGGTTTACTGGAAACTAAATTATCTTCCTCCAGAGTTGCCGGTATGCATAGACTTCGGCTTAGGCGCTGGAAGTACTTTACAAATGCAGATGCATCAAGCACTGCTAGAATTGTGGTGTTTTGGAATCCAGCTACGGTCATCGTTGAACTGATTGAATCCTCTACACAGGCTCTCCATCTTTCTGAGATGGAACTCTAGCTGCCCCTGGATGATACTTGGGGACTTTAACTCTGTCCTTTCATCAACTGATAAGCACAATGGTGGGGTTGTTTCTCTCTACGAAACCTCTGATTTTCGTGACTGTTGCTTTGATCTTGGTCTCCATGATGTCAACTTTATCTGGCTGCCATTTTAGTTGGACAAATGGGTGCATGCGGAGTAAGCTTGATCGGGTGCTGGTTAACCCTTCTTGGCCTTCTTTGCAGCGCCTCACTCGTGTCCACTTTGGCAACCCTGGTGCCTTTACTGACCATTCCCCTGCAGAGGTTCGTCTGGATCCATTTGTGCAGGGTAAAAGGAATTTTAAATTCCTTAACATGTGGGCTTCCCATGATAGGTTTTTTGAGGTGGTTTCCTCTCATTGGTTCTCTCCAGTATATGGCACCCCTATGTTCATTTTATGTCGTAGGCTTAAACTCCTGAAAGGGCATTTGAAGGAGCTAAATCGTCTTCATTATAGCCATATATCTGAACGGGTATTGCGGCTGGAATCCGAGCTGGAGCACCATCAAACTGTATTGCAACAAGACATGGACAACCAAATCTTATTGGCTCAAGACAGGTCTCTTCGTGCAAAGTTGTCTACTATTAAACTTGCAGAGAAACAGTTTTTCAGTCAAAAGATAAAATGCAACTTTCTCAAGCACAGTGATAAAGGCTCCAAGTTCTTCCATGCTCTCCTGGGCCAAAATCATCGGAGGAATTTTATTCCAGCCATCATGTGCAGCCATGGCAGCCTTAGCACATCTTTACAGGAAGTTGGCAATGAATTCGTGTCTTTCTACCAACGGTTGCTTGGCTCATCCAAGGACATCATTCCACTTGACAGTGCAGTTATTCACTATGGTCC
>JAGMVL010001616.1:7500-12500 GCA_019202695.1 Populus x sibirica
GCCAACACATGGGCGCGCGCACGGCAATTTAATGCCACGCCCACGCCAGCGTAGAGCTCTCCTCGCAATCCCCGAGCTCGGCGGTCCGCACCAGCCGCGTCGGCCAGGCCTCCAACTTGCGAGCGCGGGCAGCAGCCACCGCAGCCGGACGCAAAGGATCTCGAAGGGACAAGGGACAGGCCGCGGGGGGAAACGACGGGGACAATCATGCGGGGGGCTGTCTGCCCCGGCTCGGAAGACGGAGGCCAGGCCTCGGCAGCGGGCACGTCACGCCACGAGGTCGGGGATTGCAAGGAGAGCCAACGCATGGGCGCGCGCACGGCAATTTAATGCCACGCCCACGCCAGCGTAGAGCTCTCCTCGCAATCCCCAAGCTCGGCGGTCCGCACCAGCCACGTCAGCCAGGCCTCCGACTTGCGAGCAGGGGCAGCGGCCACCGCCGCCGGGACGTCGCGGCAAGCAGACGGCCGCGCAGCAGCTGCCAGCACCTTGGCACGAGCACGGCAAATGAATGCCACGCCCACGCCGCAGATAAGCAGCCCCAACGCGCCCGACGGCTTGGAGCGGGTCCCGAAGACGGTGGCCGGAATCGGGTCGTCGCCGGCCGGAAAACGGGTCATCGATGCCGGCAATACTTCGGGCCATGAGGCCCCCCACTTTAGTCCGAGTGTAGCAACAGCCCTCATATCCCCCGCGGCAGGCCTATGGGCGCCAGCCAGCGCGCCCCAGGGCCAGTCAGGGGGCACCCCCTAAAGAGCAATAAGTGTTATTGCAGCTCTGGCAGGGGTAGACACTACTAGGTCCCAGCTGTCACCCCCCTCTAAAAAATTCATTTCTTGGTATTTTGAGCTGAAATTTTGCACAGAGGTTGGCAAAAATCCAATCCAACTTTATTAATTTTTTCAGATTTTTTCGAGGTCGGGAAGTATTTTTTTTTATTTTCCTACCATTAAAAATCGAGGAAATCCGAAAAAATAGGAACCGGCCCGGAATGACCCCAAATTCAGTGGGCAGCCTCATAAAAATATGGCTGATTTTACTGGATTGATTTCATGTGGAAAGCACGACGTTTTGTTGTAGGAATGCGGGAACCCCGGCATGTCGCCTGCCGCGGCCAGCGACGTCGGGCTGGCCCCTGCAGCGCCTAGCCTCTCCCACGCAGGGGGCAGGCCAGAACGCGGGGGGCCAGGGCCCGAAGGCAGCCCCCCGCGGGCGAGAGAGCAAGCCAGCAGGGGCTGTCGCCTGCCGCGGCCAGCGACGTCGGGCTGGCCCCTGCAGCGCCTAGCCTCTCCCCCGCAGGGGGCAGGCCAGAACGCGGGGGGCCAGGGCCCGAAGGCAGCCCCCCCGCGGGCGAGAGAGCAAGCCAGCAGGGGCTGTCGCCTGCCGCGGCCAGCGACGTCGGGCTGGCCCCCTGCAGCGCCTAGCCTCTCCCCCGCAGGGGCTGTCCCGCGCGTCGCGCAGCGCGGCATGGCTGCGGGGGGGCGCGCGCGCGCCCAAGCGCCCAAGGGCCCCCAAGGGCCCCAGGCCCTCAGGCCCCAGCGCCCCAGCGCCTAGCGCGGCGGGCGGGGCGCGCGCGCGCGTGGTCTTTGAGGGGCGCTGCCCGGGCGCCGGCCTGGTGGCCGAACGTAGAGGCTCCCTAAAGAGCAATAAGTGTTATTTCAGCTCTGGCAGGGGTAGACACTACTAGGTCCCAGCTGTCACCCCCCTCTAAAAAATTCATTTCTTGGTATTTTGAGCTGAAATTTTGCACAGAGGTTGGCAAAAATCCAATCCAACTTTATTAATTTTTCCAGATTTTTTCGAGGCCGCGAAGTATTTGTTTTAATTTTCCTACCATTAGAAATCGAGTAAATCCGCAAAAATAGGAACCGGCCCGGAATGACCCCAAATTCAGTGGGCAGCCTCATAAAAATATGGCTGATTTTACTGGATTGGTTTCATGTGGAAAGCACGACGTTTTCTTGTGGGAATGCGGGAACCCCAGCAGCTCGCCTGCCGCGGCCAGCGACGTCGGGGACGCTGGCCTGCGCTGTCGAGCCCGCGAGGGCTGTCTCCGCGGCAGGACCCCCCTGCACGGGGCATGACAGGCCACCGCGCTGGCTCGTCCAGGTTTCAGATCGCGCCAAGTCGAACCCATGACCTGCACAAGCCGTCGCGTGCTGCCGAATTCGCATCTGCGTGTAGGCTGCCATTTTCCACGCGGCAGCCCCTGTTTTCGTCAGCGTGCCCCCCTGACGAATTTTCCTGCCTGGCCCGGCCGGTCCAGCGTCCAGCCCCTGTTCGTCGAAAAATCTGCGCTGCCGATTTTCCCCGACGAATTTTCCTGCCTGGCCCGGCCGGTCCAGCGTCCAGCCCCTGTTCGTCGAAAAATCTGCGCTGCCGATTTTCCCCGACGAGCCTACTTTCGTCAGCGTGCCCCCCCGACAATTTTTCCTGCCTGGCCCGGCCGGTCCAGCCCCTGTTCGTCGAAAAATCTGCGCTGCCGATTTTCCCCGACGAATTTTCCTGCCTGGCCTGGACAGCCCATGTTCGTCGAAAAATCTGCGCTGCCGATTTTCCCCGACGAATTTTCCTGCCTGGCCTGGACAGCCCATGTTCGTCGAAAAATCTGCGCTGCCGATTTTCCCCGACGAGCCTACTTTCATCAGCGTGCCCCCCTGACGATTTTTCCTGCCTGGCCCGTCCAGCGCCCAGCCCCTGTTCGGTGAAAAATCTGCGCTGCCGATTTTCCCCGACGAGCCTACTTTCGTCAGCGTGCCCCCCCGACAATTTTTCCTGCCTGGCCCGTCCAGCGCCCAGCCCCTGTTCGTCGGAAAATCTGCGCTGCCGATTTTCCCCGACGAACCTGCAGCTGCACAAATCTGCGCTGCCACTGCCCCATTGTCTGGACCAACAGTCTTTTCCATCAAGCCCTGGACTATAAATCGTCCAGACTCATCGCCAGCACCTGCTGCCGATTCTGCCGACTTTGCCGATTCTGCCGACTTTGCCGATTCTGCCGACTTTGCCGATTTTGTCGGCGCTGCCGATTCCAACACTGCACCCACCGTGTCTAAACCAGCGCTGTTTCGTCAGCGTGTCCCCTTGAGGAATTTCCCTGCCTGGCCTGGACAGTCCATCTTCCAGCCCGTGTTCGTCGAAAAATCTGCGCTGCCGATTTCCCCGACGAACCTGCAGCTGCACAAATCTGCGCTGCCGATTTCCCCCCTGTTGGCATGGCTGCCGCTGCCCCAATGTCCAGACCAACAGTCTTTTTTGTCTAGCCTTGGACTATCCAGTCTGTCCAGACATTCTGTCGACTTTGCCGATTCTGCCGATTTTGTCGGCGCTGCCGATTCCAACACTACCCCCTGCATCCAAACCAGCATTGTTTCGTCAGCTCTTCCCCTGATGATTTTAGCCCTGTAACAGTAGGCCTCCAATCCCGCCAACGGGAGCCAAGTTGATAGGGAAGATAATTGAATGACGCGAGGGGCCTTCTTCCCAGCATCCTCGGAAACACTCTAGCTTTCACGGTCTTCGCCGCCCCTCACCACCATGGCAGGCCTCTAATCCCCCCATCAGCAGTTGTAGCCCATAGGGCAGTGATTTGAATGACGCGTCGCGGGCCGCCGGGTCATCTCACCCGGCCATTAATTGGAGCGTTTTTGGCTGGCCGAGGATGGGGGGATGGATCTCTTCTTCCGAAAAAGCAAACAGTACATCGGGAGTTATGTTGACGGGCCATGGAATTGAATGACCCGTCGCGGGCCGCCGGGTCATCTCACCCGGCCATCCCGAGGAGCGTTTTTCCCGGCAGCATCGGGAAAACTCTTGCTTTCACTGCCCGCTGCCCAAGTCCCCACTCGCATCGGCCCACCGCGCCACCAAGCCAACGCTGCCGAATCTGCAGACACTGCTGCCGAATCTGCCGACACTGTCCCGCGGGCTGCCACTGCCCCAGTGTCTAAACCAGCGGTCTTTCTCGTCGAGCCTTGGACTATCCAGTCCGTCCTGACTCATCGCCAGCACATCTGCCGATTCTGCCGACTTTGCCGATTTTGTCGGCGCTGCCGATTCCAACACTGCGCCCACCGTGTCTGAACCAGCGCTGTTTCGTCAGCGTGTCCCCTCGACGAATTTTCCTGCCTGGCCTGGACAGTCCATCGTCCAGCCCGTGTTCGTCGAAAAATCTGCGCTGCCGATTTTCCATGACGAACCTACTTTCATCAGCGTGCCCCCCTGACGAATTTTCCTGCCTGGCCTGGCCAGTCCAGCGTCCAGCCCTTGTTCGTCGAAAAATCTGCGCTGCCGATTTTCCCCGACGAACCTGCAGCTGCACAAATCTGCGCTGCCGATTTTCCCCCTGTTGGCATGGCTGCCGCTGCCCCATTGTCTGGACCAACGGTCTTTTCCGTCAAGCCCTGGATCATAAATCGTCCAGACTCATCGTCAGCACCTGCTGCCGATTCTGCCGGCTCGGCCGATTTCGCCGGCTCTGCCGATTCCAAGCCAGCGCTGCCGACACTGTCCCGCGGGCTGCCACTGCCCCAGTGTCTAAACCAGTGGTCTTTCTCGTCGAGCCTTGGACTATAAATCGTGCAGACTCATCGCCAGCACCTGCTGCCGATTCTGCCGACTTTGCCGATTTCGTCGGCGCTGCCGATTCCAACACTGCACCCACCGTGTCTGAACCAGCGCTGTTTCGTCAGCGTGCCCCCTGACGAATTTTCCTGCCTGGCCCGGCCAGTCCAGCGTCCAGCCCTTGTTCGTCGAAAAATCTGTGCTGCCGCTTTTCCCCGACGAACCTGCAGCTGCACAAATCTGCGCTGCCGATTTTCCCCCCTGTTGGCATGGCTGCCGCTGCCCCATTGTCTGGACCAACGGTCTTTTCCGTCAAGCCCTGGATCATAAATCGTCCAGACTCATCGTCAGCACCTGCTGCCGATTCTGCCGGCTCGGCCGATTTCGCCGGCTCTGCCGATTCCAAGCCAGCGCTGCCGAATCTGCCGACACTGTCC
>JAGMVL010001616.1:22500-25000 GCA_019202695.1 Populus x sibirica
CCAATCCAACTTTATTAATTTTTCCAGATTTTTTCGAGGCCGCGAAGTATTTGTTTTAATTTTCCTACCATTAGAAATCGAGTAAATCCGCAAAAATAGGAACCGGCCCGGAATGACCCCAAATTCAGTGGGCAGCCTCATAAAAATATGGCTGATTTTACTGGATTGGTTTCATGTGGAAAGCACGACGTTTTCTTGTGGGAATGCGGGAACCCCAGCAGCTCGCCTGCCGCGGCCAGCGACGTCGGGGGGACGCTGGCCTGCGCTGTCGAGCCCGCGAGGGCTGTCGTCCCGCGGCAGGACCCCCTGCACGGGGCATGACAGGCCACCGCGCTGGCTCGTCCAGGTTTCAGATCGCGCCAAGTCGAACCCATGACCTGCACAAGCCGTCGCGTGCTGCCGACTCGCATCTGCGTGTAGGCTGCCATTTTCCACGCGGCAGCCCCTGTTTTCGTCAGCGTGCCCCCTGACGAATTTTCCTGCCTGGCCCGGCCGGTCCAGCCTCCAGCCCCTGTTCGTCGAAAAATCTGCGCTGCCGATTTTCCCCGACGACGAATTTTCCTGCCTGGCCCGGCCGGTCCAGCGTCCAGCCCCTGTTCGTCGAAAAATCTGCGCTGCCGATTTTCCCCGACGAGCCTACTTTCGTCAGCGTGCCCCCCGACAATTTTTCCTGCCTGGCCCGGCCGGTCCAGCCCCTGTTCGTCGAAAAATCTGCGCTGCCGATTTTCCCCGACGAATTTTCCTGCCTGGCCTGGACAGCCCATGTTCGTCGAAAAATCTGCGCTGCCGATTTTCCCCGACGAATTTTCCTGCCTGGCCTGGACAGCCCATGTTCGTAAAAATCTGCGCTGCCGATTTTCCCCGACGAGCCTACTTTCATCAGCGTGCCCCCCTGACGATTTTTCCTGCCTGGCCCGTCCAGCGCCCAGCCCCTGTTCGGTGAAAAATCTGCGCTGCCGATTTTCCCCGACGAGCCTACTTTCGTCAGCGTGCCCCCCGACAATTTTTCCTGCCTGGCCCGTCCAGCGCCCAGCCCCTGTTCGTCGGAAAATCTGCGCTGCCGATTTTCCCCGACGAACCTGCAGCTGCACAAATCTGCGCTGCCACTGCCCCATTGTCTGGACCAACAGTCTTTTCCATCAAGCCCTGGACTATAAATCGTCCAGACTCATCGCCAGCACCTGCTGCCGATTCTGCCGACTTTGCCGATTCTGCCGACTTTGCCGATTCTGCCGACTTTGCCGATTTTGTCGGCGCTGCCGATTCCAACACTGCACCCACCGTGTCTAAACCAGCGCTGTTTCGTCAGCGTGTCCCCTTGAGGAATTTCCCTGCCTGGCCTGGACAGTCCATCTTCCAGCCCGTGTTCGTCGAAAAATCTGCGCTGCCGATTTCCCCGACGAACCTGCAGCTGCACAAATCTGCGCTGCCGATTTCCCCCCTGTTGGCATGGCTGCCGCTGCCCCAATGTCCAGACCAACAGTCTTTTTTGTCTAGCCTTGGACTATCCAGTCTGTCCAGACATTCTGTCGACTTTGCCGATTCTGCCGATTTTGTCGGCGCTGCCGATTCCAACACTACCCCCTGCATCCAAACCAGCATTGTTTCGTCAGCTCTTCCCCTGATGATTTTAGCCCTGTAACAGTAGGCCTCCAATCCCGCCAACGGGAGCCAAGTTGATAGGGAAGATAATTGAATGACGCGAGGGGCCTTCTTCCCAGCATCCTCGGAAACACTCTAGCTTTCACGGCTCCTCTCGCCCCTCACCACCATGGCAGGCCTCTAATCCCCCCATCAGCAGTTGTAGCCCATAGGGCAGTGATTTGAATGGCTGTCTGGCCGCGGTCATCTCACCCGGCCATTAATTGGAGCGTTTTTGGCTGGCCGAGGATGGGGGGATGGATCTCTTCTTCCGAAAAAGCAAACAGACATCGGAGTTATGTTGACGGGCCATGGAATTGAATGACCCGTCGCGGGCCGCCGGGCATCCCCCCTGGCCACCCCGAGGGGGGTCCCCCCGCCACGGGGAAAATAATCCTTCCTTCCCCCCCCCCCCCCCCCACCCCCCCCTCCCCCCCCCCCACCACCCCCCCCCCGATCCCAGCCTGCCCTGACTGCCCTCCCCCGCCTTCCCCCACCCTCCCCCTCCCCCCCCCTCCCCCCCCCCCTCCCCCTGTCGTTCCTCGCGTTCCCCCGTGGACCCTGCCCCCCCCCCTCCCTCCCCCCCTCCTCCCCTGCTCCTGCCGCTGCTGTTTCTTTTTGCGGTCCTGCCTGCCCTCCACTGCACCCACCGTGTCTAAACCAGCGCTGTTTCGTCAGCGTGTCCCCTTGAGGAATTTCCTGCCTGGCCTGGACAGTCCATCTTCCAGCCCGTGTTCGTCGAAAAATCTGCGCTGCGCGATTCCCCGACGAACCTGCAGCTGCACAAATCTGCGCTGCCGATTCCCCCCTGTTGGCATGGCTGCCGCTGCCCCAATGTCCAGACCAACAGTCTTTTTTG
>JAGMVL010001616.1:35000-37500 GCA_019202695.1 Populus x sibirica
ATGAATGCCACGCCCACGCCGCAGATAAGCAGCCCCAACGCGCCCGACGGCTTGGAGCGGGTCCCGAAGACGGTGGCCGGAATCGGGTCGTCGCCGGCCGGAAAACGGGTCATCGATGCCGGCAATACTTCGGGCCATGAGGCCCCCCACTTTAGTCCGAGTGTAGCAACAGCCCTCATATCCCCCGCGGCAGGCCTATGGGCGCCAGCCAGCGCGCCCCAGGGCCAGTCAGGGGGCACCCCCTAAAGAGCAATAAGTGTTATTGCAGCTCTGGCAGGGGTAGACACTACTAGGTCCCAGCTGTCACCCCCCTCTAAAAAATTCATTTCTTGGTATTTTGAGCTGAAATTTTGCACAGAGGTTGGCAAAAATCCAATCCAACTTTATTAATTTTTTCAGATTTTTTCGAGGTCGGGAAGTATTTTTTTTTATTTTCCTACCATTAAAAATCGAGGAAATCCGAAAAAATAGGAACCGGCCCGGAATGACCCCAAATTCAGTGGGCAGCCTCATAAAAATATGGCTGATTTTACTGGATTGATTTCATGTGGAAAGCACGACGTTTTGTTGTAGGAATGCGGGAACCCCGGCATGTCGCCTGCCGCGGCCAGCGACGTCGGGCTGGCCCCTGCAGCGCCTAGCCTCTCCCACGCAGGGGGCAGGCCAGAACGCGGGGGGCCAGGGCCCGAAGGCAGCCCCCCGCGGGCGAGAGAGCAAGCCAGCAGGGGCTGTCGCCTGCCGCGGCCAGCGACGTCGGGCTGGCCCCTGCAGCGCCTAGCCTCTCTCCCCCGCAGGGGGCAGGCCAGAACGCGGGGGGCCAGGGCCCGAAGGCAGCCCCCCGCGGGCGAGAGAGCAAGCCAGCAGGGGCTGTCGCCTGCCGCGGCCAGCGACGTCGGGCTGGCCCCTGCAGCGCCTAGCCTCTCCCCCGCAGGGGGCTGTCCGCGCGTCGCGCAGCGCGGCATGGCTGCGGGGGGCGCGCGCGCGCCCAAGCGCCCAAGGGCCCCCAAGGGCCCCAGGCCCTCAGGCCCCAGCGCCCCAGCGCCTAGCGCGGGCGGCGCGCGCGCGCGTGGTCTTTGAGGGGCGCTGCCCGGGCGCCGGCCTGGTGGCCGAACGTAGAGGCTCCCTAAAGAGCAATAAGTGTTATTTCAGCTCTGGCAGGGGTAGACACTACTAGGTCCCAGCTGTCACCCCCCTCTAAAAAATTCATTTCTTGGTATTTTGAGCTGAAATTTTGCACAGAGGTTGGCAAAAATCCAATCCAACTTTATTAATTTTTCCAGATTTTTTCGAGGCCGCGAAGTATTTGTTTTAATTTTCCTACCATTAGAAATCGAGTAAATCCGCAAAAATAGGAACCGGCCCGGAATGACCCCAAATTCAGTGGGCAGCCTCATAAAAATATGGCTGATTTTACTGGATTGGTTTCATGTGGAAAGCACGGCGTTTTCTTGTGGGAATGCGGGAACCCCAGCAGCTCGCCTGCCGCGGCCAGCGACGTCGGGGACGCTGGCCTGCGCTGTCGAGCCCGCGAGGGCTGTCTCCGCGGCAGGACCCCCCTGCACGGGGCATGACAGGCCACCGCGCTGGCTCGTCCAGGTTTCAGATCGCGCCAAGTCGAACCCATGACCTGCACAAGCCGTCGCGTGCTGCCGAAGTCGCATCTGCGTGTAGGCTGCCATTTTCCACGCGGCAGCCCCTGTTTTCGTCAGCGTGCCCCCCTGACGAATTTTCCTGCCTGGCCCGGCCGGTCCAGCGTCCAGCCCCTGTTCGTCGAAAAATCTGCGCTGCCGATTTTCCCCGACGAATTTTCCTGCCTGGCCCGGCCGGTCCAGCGTCCAGCCCCTGTTCGTCGAAAAATCTGCGCTGCCGATTTTCCCCGACGAGCCTACTTTCGTCAGCGTGCCCCCCCGACAATTTTTCCTGCCTGGCCCGGCCGGTCCAGCCCCTGTTCGTCGAAAAATCTGCGCTGCCGATTTTCCCCGACGAATTTTCCTGCCTGGCCTGGACAGCCCATGTTCGTCGAAAAATCTGCGCTGCCGATTTTCCCCGACGAATTTTCCTGCCTGGCCTGGACAGCCCATGTTCGTCGAAAAATCTGCGCTGCCGATTTTCCCCGACGAGCCTACTTTCATCAGCGTGCCCCCCTGACGATTTTTCCTGCCTGGCCCGTCCAGCGCCCAGCCCCTGTTCGGTGAAAAATCTGCGCTGCCGATTTTCCCCGACGAGCCTACTTTCGTCAGCGTGCCCCCCCGACAATTTTTCCTGCCTGGCCCGTCCAGCGCCCAGCCCCTGTTCGTCGGAAAATCTGCGCTGCCGATTTTCCCCGACGAACCTGCAGCTGCACAAATCTGCGCTGCCACTGCCCCATTGTCTGGACCAACAGTCTTTTCCATCAAGCCCTGGACTATAAATCGTCCAGACTCATCGCCAGCACCTGCTGCCGATTCTGCCGACTTTGCCGATTCTGCCGACTTTGCCGATTCTGCCGACTTTGCCGATT
>JAGMVL010001616.1:50000-53660 GCA_019202695.1 Populus x sibirica
GTTCGTCGAAAAATCTGCGCTGCCGATTTTCCCCGACGAATTTTCCTGCCTGGCCCGGCCGGTCCAGCGTCCAGCCCCTGTTCGTCGAAAAATCTGCGCTGCCGATTTTCCCCGACGAGCCTACTTTCGTCAGCGTGCCCCCCCGACAATTTTTCCTGCCTGGCCCGGCCGGTCCAGCCCCTGTTCGTCGAAAAATCTGCGCTGCCGATTTTCCCCGACGAATTTTCCTGCCTGGCCTGGACAGCCCATGTTCGTCGAAAAATCTGCGCTGCCGATTTTCCCCGACGAATTTTCCTGCCTGGCCTGGACAGCCCATGTTCGTCGAAAAATCTGCGCTGCCGATTTTCCCCGACGAGCCTACTTTCATCAGCGTGCCCCCCTGACGATTTTTCCTGCCTGGCCCGTCCAGCGCCCAGCCCCTGTTCGGTGAAAAATCTGCGCTGCCGATTTTCCCCGACGAGCCTACTTTCGTCAGCGTGCCCCCCCGACAATTTTTCCTGCCTGGCCCGTCCAGCGCCCAGCCCCTGTTCGTCGGAAAATCTGCGCTGCCGATTTTCCCCGACGAACCTGCAGCTGCACAAATCTGCGCTGCCACTGCCCCATTGTCTGGACCAACAGTCTTTTCCATCAAGCCCTGGACTATAAATCGTCCAGACTCATCGCCAGCACCTGCTGCCGATTCTGCCGACTTTGCCGATTCTGCCGACTTTGCCGATTCTGCCGACTTTGCCGATTTTGTCGGCGCTGCCGATTCCAACACTGCACCCACCGTGTCTAAACCAGCGCTGTTTCGTCAGCGTGTCCCCTTGAGGAATTTCCCTGCCTGGCCTGGACAGTCCATCTTCCAGCCCGTGTTCGTCGAAAAATCTGCGCTGCCGATTTCCCCGACGAACCTGCAGCTGCACAAATCTGCGCTGCCGATTTCCCCCCTGTTGGCATGGCTGCCGCTGCCCCAATGTCCAGACCAACAGTCTTTTTTGTCTAGCCTTGGACTATCCAGTCTGTCCAGACATTCTGTCGACTTTGCCGATTCTGCCGATTTTGTCGGCGCTGCCGATTCCAACACTACCCCCTGCATCCAAACCAGCATTGTTTCGTCAGCTCTTCCCCTGATGATTTTAGCCCTGTAACAGTAGGCCTCCAATCCCGCCAACGGGAGCCAAGTTGATAGGGAAGATAATTGAATGACGCGAGGGGCCTTCTTCCCAGCATCCTCGGAAACACTCTAGCTTTCACGGTCTTCGCCGCCCCTCACCACCATGGCAGGCCTCTAATCCCCCCATCAGCAGTTGTAGCCCATAGGGCAGTGATTTGAATGACGCGTCGCGGGCCGCCGGGTCATCTCACCCGGCCATTAATTGGAGCGTTTTTGGCTGGCCGAGGATGGGGGGATGGATCTCTTCTTCCGAAAAAGCAAACAGTACATCGGGAGTTATGTTGACGGGCCATGGAATTGAATGACCCGTCGCGGGCCGCCGGGTCATCTCACCCGGCCATCCCGAGGAGCGTTTTTCCCGGCAGCATCGGGAAAACTCTTGCTTTCACTGCCCGCTGCCCAAGTCCCCACTCGCATCGGCCCACCGCGCCACCAAGCCAACGCTGCCGAATCTGCAGACACTGCTGCCGAATCTGCCGACACTGTCCCGCGGGCTGCCACTGCCCCAGTGTCTAAACCAGCGGTCTTTCTCGTCGAGCCTTGGACTATCCAGTCCGTCCTGACTCATCGCCAGCACATCTGCCGATTCTGCCGACTTTGCCGATTTTGTCGGCGCTGCCGATTCCAACACTGCGCCCACCGTGTCTGAACCAGCGCTGTTTCGTCAGCGTGTCCCCTCGACGAATTTTCCTGCCTGGCCTGGACAGTCCATCGTCCAGCCCGTGTTCGTCGAAAAATCTGCGCTGCCGATTTTCCATGACGAACCTACTTTCATCAGCGTGCCCCCCTGACGAATTTTCCTGCCTGGCCTGGCCAGTCCAGCGTCCAGCCCTTGTTCGTCGAAAAATCTGCGCTGCCGATTTTCCCCGACGAACCTGCAGCTGCACAAATCTGCGCTGCCGATTTTCCCCCCTGTTGGCATGGCTGCCGCTGCCCCATTGTCTGGACCAACGGTCTTTTCCGTCAAGCCCTGGATCATAAATCGTCCAGACTCATCGTCAGCACCTGCTGCCGATTCTGCCGGCTCGGCCGATTTCGCCGGCTCTGCCGATTCCAAGCCAGCGCTGCCGACACTGTCCCGCGGGCTGCCACTGCCCCAGTGTCTAAACCAGTGGTCTTTCTCGTCGAGCCTTGGACTATAAATCGTGCAGACTCATCGCCAGCACCTGCTGCCGATTCTGCCGACTTTGCCGATTTCGTCGGCGCTGCCGATTCCAACACTGCACCCACCGTGTCTGAACCAGCGCTGTTTCGTCAGCGTGCCCCCCCTGACGAATTTTCCTGCCTGGCCCGGCCAGTCCAGCGTCCAGCCCTTGTTCGTCGAAAAATCTGTGCTGCCGCTTTTCCCCGACGAACCTGCAGCTGCACAAATCTGCGCTGCCGATTTTCCCCCTGTTGGCATGGTTGCCGCGGCCCCATTGTCTGGACCAACGGTCTTTTCCTTCAACCCCTGACCTTAAATTCTCCACTCATCTTCTCCGCCTCCTGCTGATTCTGGCCGGCGTTTTTTACCTGATCATGATGATGATCCGTGTACCTCTCAGTTCCCTTTCGGCCGATTTCGCCGGCTCTGCCGATTCTAAGCCAGCGCTGCCGAATCTGCCGACACTGTCCCGCGGGTTGCCACTGCCCCAGTGTCTAAACCAGTGGTCTTTCTCGTCGAGCCTTGGACTACAAATCGTCAGACTCATCGCCAGCACCCGCTGCCGATTCTGCCGACTTTGCCGATTTCCGTCGGCGCTGCCGATTCCAACACTGCACCCACCGTGTCTAAACCAGCGCTGTTTCGTCAGCGTGCCCCCTGATGATTTTCCGCCTGGCCCGGCCAGTCCAGCGTCCAGCCCTTGTTCGTCGAAAAATCTGTGCTGCCGATTTTCCCCGATGACCCTGCAGTTGCATAAATCTGCGCTGCCGATTTTTCCCCCTGTTGGCATGGCTGCTGGCCCCATTATCTGGACTTCAACGGTCTTCTCAGTCAAGCCCTGGATCATTAATCGTCCGGACTCTACCGTGCTTCCTGCCGATTCCCCCCCCCCTGCCAAGTCAAACGGTAGCTGACGGATCTCTGCGGCTTTCTCCATGGGCTGCCACTGCCCGGTGTCCCAGCCATTGGTCTTTCTCGTCCGAACCCGGACTATACGATACGATCAGAATCATGCCGACGCCTGCTGCAGTGCTGCCGACAAAGCCGCATTCGTCCGGCGCTGCAGATAACCGCTGCAAAAAAAGTCTCAGCCAGCGCTGTTTTAATCAAGCGTGCCCCTAGCAGATTTTCTGCACCAGCACGGCCGGTCCCGAAAGTCCTGGCCCTTGTTAATTGAAAAATCTTGTGCTGCGATTTCCACGGCAGACCTGCAGCCTAACTGATCTGCGCTGCCGATTTCCCCTGTTAGCATGGCTAGCTGCCCGAGTATCAAAACCGATGGCGGTCTTACCGTCAAGCCTGGACCGCAATAGTCCAGGACTCGCCGTCTTCACACTGCTGAAGGTATGCCGGCTCTGCC